>JARHVA010006224.1:947500-968105 GCA_037957365.1 Torreya grandis | reverse complement strand
TGATTGACATATTGTTTAATATGAGCTTAGAGATTATAATAATGATAATCTAAATACCCATTTATCTTGTCAAAATTGTTATATGGCCTACTCAGTCCCTATGAAAATGGTGTTCTGGATGGTGATTATTAGGAGGAAGTATGATCATATCCATATCTAATAATGTATGTAAGATTTCATGAGGCCTATCCTTTTTGAGAAATTATATAACCCCTCTATGTGTATCCTATGTTTTTCTCAATGTAGGATGTTCTCTATGAAGTGGATCTTTACCCTCGTTGAGTATCTTTATTGGTTGTTTTTATTCCACTAATTTCTTAATAATAAGTGGAGTAGGCTCTTATATCATGTTATATGACTGGGGTTCTGAGAGACCTACATCCAAATCTACCTCTGAATGTGTAACCACTAGGCTCAATTCTAACTCTAATGTTATAGCTACATTAAATAGATGCCAAAATGATTTTGATGTCTAATATAGTAATTTTTCCTTAAGAGGAAAAATCAAGCCTCTAACAAAGATGTATTGTACCTATAAATTTGTTATTTGATAAATTAACTAATGAAAACATGATTTGAATATTAAAATGTATTGAGATGTTGGCTCTTTCTCACCCTAGTTTAATGAAGGTAACCCTTCATGTGTGACTTGAGTTCACTTATTCTATATGTAGTGTCTGAGAAAGACTATTTCTAACTCTTCATATATATGTAGTAGCCCACTAAGGATTGTGTGATGGAATAAATTTAGTGCTTCCCCATATAGGAATTTTAGAAATAATTGTAGTAGATTTAACTTATTGGTAACATGTGCCATGGCTTTCTCATAACCCTATAGGTGTAAGTATGGATCTTCATGCCGATAAAATATAGGTAACACTAATATTTAAAAGTTGTGTAGAAACCTTATAATGGATATTTTTCATGGAATATGGTTGCCATGGATAAAATTAGCATTAGCCCCAGATTTATATACTTTATTCTCTAAAGTGAGATGGTGTACTTTTTTTTTCAAACCACCCATAACATACATCAAGGAAATTAAAACTTGTGAAAGTATATTATCATCATCAATAGGTTCATTTAATACTTGAATTTTGTTATTTATCTTAGCCATTGGTATACTATATTGGAAAACTTTTTTAGGGAAGGTTGAATTGATCTCTGTAACCTTTACAGGTGTGATATCTGGGACTTCGTTAGATGGAAATGAGCTATCACCCTCGCTTAGGTTAGTATGAGATATAGGTTATATTGTAGTAAAGGGGGTTGAGGGAGATTTATTGGTATCACTTATATTGTTAGTTTGTAAAGAAGTATCACATGCTAATTGAATAGAAGGTACTTTGTTTTCAAGTAAATGTATATTATGAACATAAGAATAAGTTTGTGTGTGTGTGTGTGTGTGTGTGTGTGTGTGTGTGTGTGTGTGTGTGTGTGTGTGTGTGTGTGTGTGTGTGTGTGTGTGTGTGTGTGTGTGTGTGTGTATGACCTAGTATATGTTTGAACAAGATAAATAGGTGAAGTAGAAAAAGAACTAGAAGGTGTAGATTTTATGTCCTCTTAATCATAATCGCAATAATCATCATTATTCAAAGGTTTATCAGAATCAAAGTTTAAATCAATTGTAGAAGTAAGAGTAGAAGAATTATCATCCACATTTTCATTAAGAGAGAGATTAGGAGAAGATTTTAAGTTTTTAAAACTATGTAATGCATCATCATGTGTAGGTTTGATGCATTTCATTTATTAATTAGATATATGTGGAATGAAATAATGATTATTACTTTCAATTTTGGATTAAAGGGTAGAAGAACTATTAATTTTTAGGAGAAGAGTTAGAGACATTTACATTATTAGTTTGTTGTAAACAATAATTGCTTTGAGCTTGGAATGTAAAAGAAGGTGATAAAATAATTTCATCTACCTTAGATTATGCATTAATAATAGGTGTAATATCATTTTTACATTTTTTTTAATTTAATTGAAAATGGTAAAGAGGATGCATTGTTATTATATACTTTACTTGAATCATGTAAAATTGGATTTCATATATTGTAATTATATTCATTTAATTTGAATGATGAGGTAGAAAAAGTAGTTGAAAAGCTAGGATCACATTGGAACAAAGAACTACAAACAAGAGGCTCTTTTGGCATTATATTTTTAGTTTGATTTTGAGATGTAAGAGAAGAGTCAGAGGAAAAAGAAGATGATGTATCTAATATATCCTCATTTACATTTTTCTTGTCATGTTAATAATAATCCTCATATCTATCATTATAACAATAGTCATCATCATAATTATAAATTAAGTCATTATTATGATCTATTGTATAATCTTTAAAATTTATCCATTCATTGTTATAATTATGAGAGAAATTTAAAAATTCATCAATTGGGTGAGGAGAAGAATAATTTGTAGATGCCATTTTAAACTTTCCAAAGAAGATAATGTAAACAATGAATGAAAAACACACAAGAGGTAGAATGTAACTAACATAAGTATATGTTTAATTTAATTTTTTTGAATCAAGTGTGTAATAGAAAATATGATTTTAAGTGAAACCTTAATTGCTAGTATTTGGATGTATAGGGGCCAAGTATGTGGATCTAGGGTTTTGAATTAGGGTTTTTTTTTTTTTTTTTTAATTACATTGAATAAATGAAACCCTAAAGTAAGATTGATTAAATGAGCTAGGTTATGCTTAAATTTTTTTAAAAAAAATTTAGCCCTAATTTTGTGTAAATTTTATTGGATAATGTAAACCCTAGGCAAAATTAGGGTTTTAATCAATATTCAAAGTAAGTCAAGTTCACAAAATGTTTTAATATTTTATGACTTAACTTGATGTAAATATTATGTTGTTAAAGAATTGGGTGTGATGCTAATCTAAAATGAAAACTAGAAATGATTGATTTAATTGAACCATAAATAACAAGTGAGAAGAGAAAGAGAACTTATCTTCAAATAAATAGATTTTTCTATGGATTAGGGAATTGAAACATGCTAGATAAACAAGTAGACACCTTCCTTTTTCTGACTAATGTTGAAATTTGGTCTTTGATTGTAGTGCCAACTTTAGGATAGTATCACCATATGGCATTAGTGTCAAATTATGGCTGTAGTGTCCCTCTTGTAGGAACTATCTATAACTTTAAAGAAAGTTATGGGAGGTTCTAGAACTCATGTAGGTGTTTATGTGTCATTTTAGGGATCATCTATGATAATATTTTAGATTAATCTCTTCTAAAACCCTAATGAATTAATGCACACATGAAATAAAAACTAGATCAAATGAAAAAAGGAAGTGAAAAATTGGGTTATGGGATGTTACAATTACATAGAGTAGAACCCTTGTTATTCTAGCCACTACCTATATAAACCCCAATACTTGGGGTCTTAGATCACATGTAGTTATCCCTTAGGGAATGCACATAATCAACTTACATGATATGCTATAATGAATTTTTCTTAGTCCCTTATTTGATCAAGCATGAACTGTCTATATATGATGACTGAGTAATATGTACAATATTGAGATGTACTATTAATTAATTCTATGTAATTATGTGCCAAAATAGTAAATGATAGATGTAAAATTCATTATGAAGCTCTTTATATAGAATGAGTTTTGATTTGAATATAAGACCCTATTTTTTATCTAAAAATTTATAAAAGAGGGATAAAAAAATAAGAGAAGGCTTTTAAAGGGGCTATGACTCAAAACAAGAGAAAATTCCCATTGAACACTAGATCCATAATTAGACACTAATGCCCTGTGGTGCTTCTATAATGAAAATGTTGCTAGTGTACTAATGCTTAAAGTAGATCTAAAGCCAAGTAAGATAGGGTAGGGGCTCTTAGGACTGAGATAAGGTGACTTAGGACCATTATGAGTGATAAAAATAAGGAAATTAAGACATAAGAAAGATCAAAAGACTCAAAATGACCATGTGAATAAGGACTATATTCATCACTAAGACCTTGATATGAAAGAGCAACAAAAGACATAGTATTTGTGGTTATTTGACCAAATTAGGGTGTTTATAGTCTCCTTTGACTTGAAACCCTAAGTGTGCTTGTGAAAAAAATAAACTTACAAAAACTTGGTAAGTGTAATGTGTTGATCTAACTCCAATCACCATCATTTTATGATTGACCACTACGTATGTATCTGATACTCTGAGGATGAAAATCAAGTCACATAAATTTCTCTCACCTAATATGTTTTTTTAATTGTGATCCTTCACTAAATGTATGTGTTTAACTCTTTTTAAATTTGATGAGTGTTAAGGGGTTAGAATATCCTAATTAAATGGATGAACAAAACTATTATAAAGTAGGCCAATTAAATTAATTTAGATAACATAATGCGTTAAATATGAAAAATTACCAAATATATAAATTATAATGCTAGTTGATATTTTGAAAATTAGAAAACTAAGAAGAGATAACACTTGGCTAATTTTCATATGTAGATATTAAAATAGGTATATTTATTCTTAAGATTTCATCACTAGGTTATATAAATATTATTTTTAGAGGCCTAGACACTTATGTCAACTTGTGGACACTAGTATTGATGATTCTATCTATGGCTTGATTATTATGTCTTGTATATAATATTATATATATTAAGAAGTGACCACCTAGACTTGTTAGTGATTTTTTCACCTTTTTATTGATGTATCTAGATCAAATGCATATTATTTGTATGACCACATATATATAAAAACCTATTTCAATACCTTATGTTATGTGACATTGACAAAATGGGTTAGTGGGCTCACAAAGTTGAGTTGACTTCAAGGACCCCTTTTAAATGAGCATTACCTACATATCCAACACTCCAAGGAGGGCCTTAAACAATATTTAGTTCTCCTATAAGTGTGGCTTTATGTGTGCACAAGGATGAAATATACTATATATAAGGGCATGCATTGATCTATCTTGTATTTTGACTAATAATACTCATGGGTTGTTTTTTCAATGCTTCAAACTTGTAGTATGACTTATCCTATGATTGTTATAAAAATAGGTAATAATAAGGAAATAGATGTATGTTATGTAATTGATTGAATGAGATTTAATAAGTGTTTTCTTGGTATTTTTAGATGAATAATGTGTAGGATTTGATTTTATTTATACCACACATTTTTAAAATATCTCATGAAAGGGTCAAATAAGACAAATATGCTAACCCATATTTTTTAAATTTTTTTAATTTGGATGAATTTTGAGGTACATAAATTAAATAAGGAAACCAAACACTAGTGTCGATGCTAGTGTCCTTATATAAACACAAATATTTGGTAGGTTATAAACTGAAGAAGGTCTATAATTAATAGTGAAGGATATAAATTATAGTTTAATATTTTTTTAGTGTACAAGTGATTTGGGTTATCATAGTGATTGGTTCAGTCTATAAGATAAGTAGTTAGGCACATTGAGAAGGTGAATGCGAGATTTTTGGTAATAGGAAGGTCTAAAACTAAAGGGTATAAAGCTTATTGGTATTTGTAAATTATACAAGATTGAGATGATATATATAATCAAATTTTAGTTTCTAAATTTGACCCCCCAGTAATATAGTAACTTATAAGGCATAAATTATTAGGTGAAAGGAAATAATTTCATACCTAAGTTTGTACAACACACCTTGAATTTTATTGATTCATGTTAAATTTTGATGCTGGTGTATGATCTATAACCAAGAGCATGTTATAGTATAAATTGGTGCATGTAATCTTAAATTTTATATTTTAAATGCTTGAAAAGTAAAGAGAGAAAGGAAGGAGTACACTAGTGTGTCTATGCCAGCATGTTTCACTTTAGTACTTTTCTTTGGTAAATATGCTTCCTTATGAAGCATTGGATTTGAGAGGTTTAAAACTGAAACTTATAGATTTGAAGGGTGAAATTTGGAGAGTAATTATGCCCCTGATCTGATGCAAGGGTGATTTGTGACATGACCATTGAGATCACTAAATATCAATCACACAACTCAAGTGAATGTATAATAAATCCAAGATAAGTGGCATAACTAAATAAACCTAAAAAAATGAAGTAGTACTAAGGCCATCAATGGAGTATAATCTCAACCACACTACTCAAAGGAGCTTATGGACATTAAAGGATCAAAATGATGATTCTTGGTAAAAATGATGCTTCTTAGTAAAATGTTTTTAGTATGAATTTACAATTTTTTGTTGCCCTTGAATGGAATATGCACCTTAAATTTTTTCAAGCTAAAATATCTATCAAATTATAACCTTTAATCTATATTTATATGATAAATTTCAAAAATATGAAAAATTATATCCCAAAATTGTTAAAAATATGTACCAAATGTATAGGATTATGAACCGAGTGTATATATGAATCATGTAAATTGTATCAAATTATGCACACTATGTATGTATGGTGTCATATTTATATGACATATCCCCTTAAATATTACCACATTTTTGGGTGAGGGTATGGAGTATGGTAGTCACCTTATCTTAAAATGATAAGATAAAATTATTATATGTGTATGAATCATGTAACATATAGGAGTGGCATGTTAAAGAAGATTTATCAATGAATCTCATAGTATGGGATAAAAACAAGCCCAAATATGCATGATATGGATCATTTAAATATATATAAATTAATAATACAAGATAAAAATAATAATCAAGCACACATACACAATCACTCAATGGCACAAAAAATGGATGTAAGGAGACCACAAACAAGGGGCATGTTCAAATGCCACACACTCAAAGGGAGGACATATTCAAATGTCCACCCAAAAAGAAATAAAAATAAGTGGCACAAGGGCCTACAAAAAAGGAACATATTAAAATGTTATACAATAAATACATTATCATGAAATAAGTACACTCAAGGAAGTTACAATGTGAATTAATGAAGTATAGGCAACCAACATAAACATAACATACTAGTCCTTAGACATATGTGTTAGAAAATAATATCATGTAACATAGCATATAAAGTACATGGTATATTATGTAAACATGAGTATAGACATGTTCAAGCATTATTATATAAGATCAATTGGATAATGTAAAAGTGATCATAAAATAAATTAGCATGTATTAATCATGATCAAATATAAATAATATGCCACTAACATAGTGTGTCACGTAATAAAAGGAACTATTCAACATATACATGTGCATGTATCATGGATTTAATGTATTCCTATATCACACTCAAGTACCTTTGATGAATATGTGTGTATATAAAATGAATTATATGTAATAAAATAATATAAATTAAAAAACATATATACCAAGGAGCTAGTAAGCATGTGTGTGCTGAATAGTTTTTTGTATTTTTTATTTATTTGAATGTTTTTTTTTTTTTTTTTCTATATTTTTTAAGAATATGTAGGATGAGAATTATATAATATGATACCATCTCATGTATGCTCATAGGAATCTCTAAAATCAAAATATGGTACATCAAACTGGTGATATTGCCAATGGGCATGTGTAGGTGTCATATTTATAACTATATAAGTTGTGATACTCTACACATGTCTCATAGGAATCTATGGTTGTGAAGAGATAATATAAGGAGTATTAGTTATTGGAACCCATTATTTAGTATTTTGTGGTTTCTTTGGTGTAGCTATAATTGAAACATTTTTATTTGCTCTTATCAATTGGATAGGCTATGTAGGTGTAGATGAAGACTTTATGATACATTCTATGCCTCTAGTGTAAAATTATCTCAAGTATCAACCACCTATGAAATGGGATTTACTATTTATTAACCTTTCACACATGATTAAACTTAGTAGGTTCTATAATTAGTTATCTTGGAGTAAACTTATCTTGTTCAAGTGGATGTTCATATGGAATTCTAGAAATTATAATTACCCTATTGGTGTGAATGTATTTAATACACTATTACACTATGGAAGTTACCATATAATGTTCATATATCCAATATCATACAAATAACATATCAAAAACTCCCATGTATGGTATAATAGGAAAGGTAGTGATCACATATGTTGGACAAACTTGTAAAGATAAATTAATATGACCAATAACCTATTGTGATGTCCAATTAAACATAAAAAAATATTGTTCAAAGGGTATAAATCATCATGTGTATATCCAAAATATGTGAGCAGTGTCATGGTACATATGTTTTCACTAGAATAATTATCAACCATAACACTATGTATAGGCAGATGGTCAAGGTATTCTCTAATAAATAATGATTGAAGATCTAAATCATCATTCACAATTTCAATGTCCTCGCATGTAATAAAGTGTATCTAAACCATAGGTGGTATAATTATTGTAAATTTTCCAATAATCCAAAATGGATGCCCATTATATGGTGGATGAGGATGTATATTATATGCCATTTAAACTTCTATATTTTTCTTAGAATGATCTTGTAAGGGATCATTACACATATTTTTTTTTAGATGGTTACCAAGTTATCATCCTGAATCCTTTGGAAATTCATCAAAGGTTAGTTGTTGATTATCAATAAGATATTATATCTTGTGCTTCAAGGTATAACATATGTTTGTAAAATGTTTGATGCCTCGGTAATAGTTACAATATGCATTAACACCATATCCTTTTGGTATAATTTTACTCTTATCAACCTATATGGGTGGATATATATATGAAATGTCACTCCACAAGATTCTTAAGTAAAAAATATAAGATAAGATAAGTTGATAATATGATTAGGTTACTATGACACTGCATTAACATTTATGGTTTCTTCCTTTTCAAGTTATGTAGGTTTCACCTTGTATCTTGGTTTGATATTAATTTGGTAATAGATGTCATCGGTATGTTTGCTACATATTTAAGATTGTTCAATGAAATAGGTTTCAGTTCATGATGTTAGACAATATGGAATAAGTCATCCATATATTTAAACTTGTTAAATATTATAAACTCATGTAATACTTTAGTCAAAATTTAATTGAATATGTCTTGAATATTTTTATCTACCATTGGATTTATCAAATAATATTCATTTATAGGTTCATTTTTTCCTTATTTGATCTTAATAATTTGTGCATATTACATATTTTTAGTGATGTTGGTCTTAATGATTTCATCGATTGGATTGGTAAATAATAGAACCATCTTAAAGATTAGTCTTTTAGGCTCCTTTGAAATAATTTGGTAAAATTTTTATCATTTGAAGCATAATCAAGGCATGATACATATAAATATGAAATATGTTGTTTAGGATAACCCTTTCCATCATTAAATTTGAAATAGAGTGTAAAAAATTCAATTGGAAAATGGTGTAATTATACTTCAAGTACTAGAGGATTATGTAATACATCTTATGATTCAATAACATGAGTTGATTTCAAACCATTTTATTCAATGCTAGTAAACTTAGCCTCCAAATCTTAAATAACTTGGAGAAGAGTTTTCGTAATAGACCCATTTGGATTTAGATTTGATACTTGAGAAGCCATAAAAGGGGATCAAAACACCACTTGTGTCAATTTAAGCATTGAAACTAGTAATTGGGTTGATGTGTTATTTTTTTCCATGGAGGATGTGGCAATACTAGTGCCATATAATGGTTTACCATTATTGGATGTGTATGCCCTATCCTTACAATTTTTATTTATTTCTTCATGTGTAACATGTAAGAATGCATTAAATCAATTCTTTATTTATATTTAGATGATTGATTAAGGTTTATTTATATTTTATTTTGAAATCATATTTTTTATAATTTTATATATTTTATAAATGTAAATAAAGGTGCCAAAGGTAATGGAAAAATTAATATTTATAAATTATTGAAATCAAAAACCCTATAACTCTTAAAATCCTAGATCATGTTAAAATTTGCATGAGAAGACACATCGGTTAGTTTCACCAAATGTTTTACCATTTTAAGATTATATGAGGGTTAAGGGGTTATAATATCCTAAGTAAATGGATGAAAAAATATATTATAGAGTAGACTAATTAAATTAATTTAGATAACATAATGTGCTAAATCTAAAAAATTACCAAATATAGAAAGTACATTTTTGATATATATTATAATAATTATAACACAAATAATAGTTAACTCTAAGATAATTTTTAGATGTGCAAGTATGGAAATAGGTATATTGATGCCTAGGATCCCATTGCCAGGTTTTGGAAATATTATTTTTGGAGGCCTAGACACTTTCCTCAAACTATAGACACTATCATTGATACTTCTGTCCATAGATCAATGCATATATATCATTAAAAAAATTATTGCATTGATAAGTGACTACCTATACATATTAGGGTTTTTATCACCTTTATATTCATGTATCTGAATAATGCATACATGCTCTATATGATTATGTATATCTCAAGCCCTAGTTCTTCACCTTAGGTTATGTCACCTTTCCAAAAATGGGTTAGTGGGATCAAAATTTTGAGCTAACATCAAGGATCCCTTTTTCAATGAGTGTTAATACATAAAAAATACTATAAGAAGGGTATTAGATAATATGTGGTTATCCCCTAAGTGTGGTCTTGTGTGTGCATAATGGTGTAATATACTATATGCAAGGGCATGGAATGATCTAGCTTGAAAGTTGAAAAATAATGCTCATGGGAAGTTATTTGAATTCTTAAAACCTATAATATGACTATTTAAATGACTGATATAGAAATAGGGAAGAATAGGGAAATATAACTGAGTTGTGTAATTAATTTAAAGATATTGAATAGGTAATTTCTTGGTATTTTTAGTTGAATAATTAGTAGGATTTAATCTATATTTATACCATATTTTTGTAAAATATCACATATAAGGGTTATATAATATTAATAGGATGATCCATATGTTTTTAAATATTTTCAATTTAGATGAATTTTAAGGTACAAACACTAGATAAGGAAATTAGATACTAGCATTGATGCTAGTGTCCCTATGAAAATGCAAGTATCTAATAGGGTAGAAAATTGTTGAAGGTCTGTAATTAATGGAGAAAGATATAAATAATGTTTTAATTTTTTTTTAGTGTACAAGCTATCTAGATCATTATAATTATAGTTACATCCATAATATAAACATTTAGGTAAAATGAGATAGTGAATGCAAGACTTTCAATAATAATAAGGAATAAAAATGAAGGATGGAACCTTGACTAGTATATTTTAAGGTATAAGAATGATGTAATATATAATATGTTTCTATTAGCTATTGTACGTATGTAATTGTAAACACATGATTAAAAAGGAGTTAGTTTTATTTTTAGTATGAATTCAAAATTGAATACATAAAAACCTAAAACCAAAATGTATGACCTCAGATTGGGAAAGGACAAGGAAGAGATAAACAATGCATAAAGAAGACAAAACCAAATGATTTCACCTTACTTTATGGATGTATTTAGATTTTTGGCATACATGGTTATTTATCCTAGATGTATATCTTGGAGTCTTCATCAATTTCATGATGTCATTCTTGTGACACTTCCCCTTATTAAATGCATGTTTGATTGAAGCAATGAAGGAATGGATCGAACCTTTCTTAAATTTTGGCATAGTAAGTTTGAACCAAAAATATTGATAAGAGTAGAACGTTACCCCTAAATTTATAGTTATTATAGAACTATTTCAACCTTTGGATGATAATATAGATGAGTGGTTGAGGTTTAATCCAATTTAGATGATAAATGCAATTAATATTTGGGATAGAGTTTGCATTTATATTGATATTTTCTAAATGTTAAAAAATCAGCCTATGATGTCATGATGAGGATTATTTTTGAATTTGAATAATTATAAATTTATCCAATTCCCATGATTTTTTAGTTAGGTATTTGATTTATTTATATTATCTAATTAATTTTAATCAAATTTTGTGTGATTTATGAAATATTGACATTTGAGTAATTCTTCAACCTAATTGGCCTAAAACATCACTTACAAAGTAGTAATTTGAATTAGGATGAATCAAAAGAAGGCAATGATTTTATACAATGAATTTAACAAATTAAATATGCCCCCAATGTGTTTCATAATATTAATGTTGAGTATGAAAACAAATTTGAGCATTTTAGTGATTTTTGGGTTGTTGTAGAAATTCGATATGATTTACAATTTTGACATGGAAATGATGAAAGTGGAATATCTAAATTTTACCCCTATTTTAAAGGGTGTTGTGATACATAGATTAAGTAACAAAATTTTATAAATTAAAAAGTCATTAAAATGATTTTGTAATGATTAAAAATGATGTGTTCATGTTTTGTTAATTCTTATTCATTTTTTTAAAAAAAAGAGCTCACAATGATTCCCTAAAAAATGTTTTGGATGCCCAATATTCCCCAGTAAGGGATTGGACGAAAAATAATTTTGATGGATATGTGACTTTGAAAGGAATAAAATTGATAAAGGATCCATAAACATGCCTCTTGAGAAGAAGAGTGATGATTAACCCGTGGGTAAGATTAAGTTGCTCAAGGTAATGCTTACACACTTTGATTTACAATGAATAAGAATAATTTTGCATAATATGGAGGACTTGAGAATGACATATATAAATATAATGAGATACATAATTTGATTTACCCAAAGAGCGTTAATTTTTGAAGGACACATCCCAAAAAAGTGGTGAGCTAATGATTAGTTAATTTCCCCAAAGAGGGTGGATTGAAAGATTGGTATATCCTTGTAGGGAAGATTTTAGTGATAATGATAAAATGATTTTCCCTTATTAGGGTAGATTTGATTGATTAACAAATTGATTAAGTAACTAATTATCAAGCATATCTTAAGGATTGGACCTAGTACATGGATTAATGATGATAGGAATGATGCAAACATATCTATGACAATATAATGACTTTTCAATTAGTGAAGAAGATGGAAATAATTAGGCACATGAAGAAGCATAAATATGGAAGTAATAATGATTTATTTGATGATTACAAGATGAAATGTCATGAATTTTTAGTACCAATAGATAGGTGTGGTATATTGATGAAAAAAGTAGGGGAAATGATAAATATGAATAAATGAATAAGAATGCAAATAATAGTGGTTGAGATAAAATCAAAAAATTTATGTGATTGAGTGCTTCCTACATAGTCTAGATAGACCTTAGGCCATTGTAGTTCCACCAAGATAGGATAAGTGCAATGAGAAATTATGAATAATAAAATACTTGATTTGATGTTTATGAATGTCAAATAAGGAGAATATGACATGATGTAGTCAAATACAGCCAAATTGATTTGAGTTGATAATAAATGATTTTACAAGAGGATAAAATGACACCATAGAATGACATTATAAGTAAGCCTCAAACACTTGATTTTTAATTTATCAAACAATAGTATTTGCCATGATATAAAACACCATGATGAAATGGTCATAATTTACATAAGTACCAACCCCAAATCCAAGAGACAAATTAAATAACTACATGACGATATATAAAAATAAAGATGAAATTATTGTTATATGCAAATTTATGGACTCAATTATAAGTTTAAAAAATAACCATGATATGGAAAAACCATGACAACCCCATGGATTCATATGGATTGAGTCAATGAAAAATACAAAAATCAAACAAATAAGTAAGAAAAAAAGAAAACAAACACATGAACTTAAAAAAAATAAACAAAATTCATCTTCTCATTAATCAATTAAAATCCACATATGAACACTAAATTATAATGATAATGATAATTGGATGGCACCCTCATCTAAGGATGCATGAAATGGGATGGAATGGGGATAATATATCTAAAATAGGCTACACACTTTGATTTCCCAAAGAGGGTGAAATCTACAAGCTAGAATGGATTGGCCCCAACTAAGGTGAATTGTGAGAAAATACACATCTAAATGGGGGGAAAGACACATCCCAATGGGTGCCAAAATGAGTGGATAAATAATTAACCAAAGGATTTTTGACTACATTTAGGATAAGAAAAATGTTTTTAGATTTTTTGGCTTTATATCTCTCTTGGATATTTTAAACCTTTTCAAATGTTTAAGATTTTGTGGCATTATAACTCTCATCAGGATTTCAATATTTTTCTAATTTTTAAGTATTTTCTGGTCATATAAATGTTTTTGATTGGTTTTAAATAATTTAATGTTTTTATTTTATGAATAAGTATAAAAAATGGGTCACTAATAAAAGGAAAACCTATTTTATCACCAAAAACGTGGAAATGATAATAGTTGGATGAATAATGTTGGATGAAAATAGATGATGATGAAAAGGACTTGGAATCTCCAAGGACCATCTCATGTGGGAACCAAGTGTTTATTAATCAAATCACCATGTTTAGGATATGCCAATATGTTTCCCAAAATGGGTCTCAATATTTCTTCCACTTCCTGAATAAGGTTAAAATTACAAGATTGATGTGCATGATAGGATGGAATTAGATGAATAGGATTTGGATAGACTTTGAATATCCAAAATATCTTGAATGGAATGTATTCTAATGTGAATGGGGCTACCACCAAATGTCATACTTAAAAATAAGAGATTATTTACACATGATTTTAGAGACTTGGTTTTCATCATGGTAATTTCCCAAGGCACCATAGACATGGTTTTCACCATTAGATGAATTATTTATATTTCTCTTTTTTTAATTTTTATTTGATTTTAATATTTTTAATTTTTTTAATCATCTCAACTCAATGGATGATTATAATATGTATAATACAGACCCTTTGATGTCTAACCCATACCTACTCTAAAAAATTTCTCTGCCAGGATCTTGTTGTTGGTGTAGACTACATAACTGATGTTGTGATATTTATTGGTTATTTATTATACTTTCTCCAAACCTATAAACAATGTGTATTTGTATCCTCTATGATGGAGAGTGTTACTAGGGAGGGTAAAGCAAGATAGGAATTAGATGAAGGATCTGATGTGATAGTAAGATATAATATTTGGATGAAGGATGTGCTTGTAAAAGGATGTATACTTGTTGAGGGACTAATGGAAATTATGATTAACAATCACACACATCATTGTTTATTTTAGATGTACCAATTGAAATATGTTTTTTAATGTTAAGAGGTAAAAACTTCTAAAAAATTATCTCAAAATGGCTATAATATTTTTATGTTCCTTAGTCCTAAGTGTTGATATAATTTGGATGATCTTTAAATTATCATTTTTTTCTAATTTGACTAAACAATGATGTCTTCATCAAGCACTGAAGAATTGATTTTTTCATATATTGGTACCTCAAATAGGTTTTCACCAATTGAGTCTTCTTGATTGTTCTAATTTTTATTTTGATTGTCCCATAATCCCTCAAACAAGGTTTTACTAAGAGACATCAACTTTTTATTTTTATTGTACCCTACTGTCTCAAATAAGGTTTCACTAGGAGATGCTATTTTTTGATATTGATGTATTGGATTATCCCAAAGTGTCTAAAATAAGGTTACATTAGGGAATGTTTCTTTTAATTGGATGCTATTTTGGATCCCCATAAATTATGCATTTGATATTTCACTATGGAAAAATTCCAACAATCAATGATTCTATCATGCCCAATCAAAAGATGTGAGAAATTACATGTTAGGGTAATTGATAGGATGGTTAACGTAAAAATGATGGGTAATGTATATGGAGTGATAAAAGTCAACATTATTCTCATATAAACTAGTAGGATAATTTAATTTGATGTCAAAGGAAACTTCCTTAAAAACCATGGAATAATCACAAATATATTCAATCTGATCTGCCAAAAGTGTGTATTGATCCACTAATGTATTTTGATTTTGAAACTAGCTATATATCTGATGTTAATACTAACATTGATTATGAATCAGATACTAAATTTCATGTTGGTTTAAAAGTGTAACATACTTGACTCAAATAAAAATTTATTCTAACTTAGATGTGGCCACATAGATGACCTATTATATTACGTTACTTTTGATAGGGCTATTGTGGCTTCTGATGTTGGTTCCAAAATAAAACTTGATTCTAACTTAGATATGGCCACATAGATGACCTATTAGATTACATTTCTTGTAAGTATCTTGTTCACTTTTTACATAGAAATTAAGTATTTAAGATGAAGGGATTTTAAAAAAAGGGGAGATTTTGAAATGGATAAAATATGGACTATTGGGCAATAAGGGGTTCTTAAAATATGGGATCATTAAAGATGGGTATTTTATTAAATAGGGGCCCTTATTTAAAAAGTGATCAAAAATAAAAGGGTAACTCATCAAAAGTTGACTTTTCAAGGATGGGTGATTTGAAAAAAATGTTGAAGGTGGGTGATTTAAAAAAATATTGAGGATGGGTTCTTTGTATTCACCTTTCTTGGAAGTGGATGAATTTGATCATTCTTGGGAAGGATATTATGACATATCCTTAGTGAGTGATTATTATACATGGGTACATTTATGTCTTCAAAAAATGATGGACCTTATAAGGGTAATGATATAATAAGACTAAACTATTGGATTTTTTATCGATATAAGGTTGGAGTGGATTTTGGACTAGTGAATGAAGTATCATAAGTAGATACAAAATGGGATAGTTGTGGGATAAGTTTGGAGAATTATATAATCACATATTTAATAATGAATGAAAATGATAACATAGGATTAATATTTTGAGAATCATTATAAATCTACCAATACATGAATTAAAATTTCATAACTCAGAATATTTTGTATTATACCCTAAGTAAGGATACATGTAGGGGGATTGGATTTGATGTAATTGGCACTAAAGAGGATAGATTGACTTGACATGATTGGCCCCAAATAGGGTATATTATTTTGATTTTATTGGCCCAAATAGGGTGTATTGACTTGATATTGGTTGGAGTTTCCCCAATGAAGGTAGATTGACTTGATTGGCTTGGCCCTAAAGAGGGTATATTGGTTTGATGTGAATGGCCCCAAAGAGGGTGGATTGACTTGATATGATTGGACCCAAAGAGGGAAAATTATTTTTATGTGAATTTTATTATTTCAAATGGGAAAAAATATTGATGATTTGAATTCATCATTACCAACCAAAAGGTGTAAGAGATTGAATGGAAAGACAAGAATATGAATTTGAATTTAGATGTTCAATTTATTTGGAATTGATTAGATTTTCTCAAAATAGACCATGATTTTATTTAAATGCTTTGAATTGGTTAAAATGCACCATGATTTGAATTTATTACTGATTTACTTGGTCAAATTTTATTGGATGTTTGAATTTAAATTTTTTTGACTTTAAATGTTGACTTTATTTGACTTGGTCAAAATTAACTTGATTAGATTAGTCAAAGTTGAATAGATTTGGAATGGTTGTCTTGAAATAGGAATGGGGTTAACATAGAACTAATGTGGATAATTGGTTTCAAATTGTATTTTGGTCTAAATAGACTTGATTTAAACTATTTTCAATTGGGAAACATAATAATATATTGGGGACAAAGTACCATGTCAATTGGGAAGCATAACAGTTAGAATGAGATAAATATGACCAAATAATTGGTTAGAGTAATGTCTTATCACATGATTTTATAATGAAAATGTTTGGAATTATGATATTTTTGATTTTTTTAACTTTAAATATGTGTAACACAATATGAGTATAAAATAACAAACAATCAACAACATGCATCCAAAACAAGCCTTATACATTATTAAATATTTGGGGAAGTTGGTTTCTCTCACACTATAAATCATTTACAACTGAAGGTCTTAATTTAAAATTTTGACATGTATTTTATAAATGGTTCCCAATATATCTTATGGTACATGGGGCTAAAAATACATCAAAGAGGAAGGATTAATGGGAATTATGGGAGGGTTTAATAACTTCAAACTCACTCAATATATAAGGGTTTTACTAGAGTGATACCAAAATAATTGGGCCTCAGGGGGTACTATTTGATGTTTGTATTAGAGTGTGAAATCCATACCACTTCATTTATGTTCTTAAAACATATAAATGCTTAACAAAAAAATGATTGAATATACCCTAAATGTATATACCCTATCAAATATAAAGGGTTGGTATGCACATTGGGAAATGAAATCCTAATTACACCCTATAGACTTACAAGAAAGAGATGAAATCCACCCCATATAGTTAAAAACAAAAGGAAGTACTCCTAGGTTTTATCCTCAGGACCCCACAAGTGGGAAATAATAGATCATACATTAGTTCACTTCTATAAAAAAAAAATTAAAAAATAATAATAATAAAAATAAAAATATAAAAAAATAAAATAAAAATCCATGTGTTTTTGGTCACCTAGGCTTCATAAAATGGGAAAGGGGAGGGCATAGGCATGATAAATTATTCACAAGTAAGTAATACAAAATAAACATGCAAGTAAATGAAAGATAAAATTAAATTTTTAGAACACCAAATTCAAATGTTAGTTATTTTTAATTGCATCGAAATAAGTGTTTAAAAAGGCATTTATCTATATTTAAACCATGCCCCTCATTAGTAGAACCTACAAGAAACAAGTTAAGGTTTGTAGTTATGGTCTTTGGCAAGTGAAGGTGGTTTTAAAATGAAAGATTCAAGTTTATGTTCATGTTTTTACAATACTACAAGGAAATCTACCAATGTGCAAGTTAAATATAATGTTCTATAAAAATAGAGAACAAGAAAACATAGGGTGATATCACTGAGTAACATGTCAATATTATGAATTATAGACATAGAAATAATTAAAAATAGATATTATTACCTTAAATATTTTGTTGATATATAGTGAAATACCACTATTTTGGTCATTATCCCACCATTTTGGTCATGATATGTTCATTTTTTCATTCTTATTTCCACCACCCTTTTTTATGGATATGTTCATCTTTCAATACCTTTGATTTGATGCAAATGAGAGGTCAAACAAATAACTGAGTAAAAAATTATGGCCTCCAAAGGATAGATAATGCACTTAAAAACACATCTTGGTGAATCCACCATTTTGTAGAGTGAATAAACTATTCTCTTGAAAACATAAATAACTAAAAAATATAATATAAAATAATACCATTGATTAGCAGAGTGATACCACCCATTATGTGAATTGAATCTATTTATAATAGTGCATTCTTGCTGATATGCATAGGATATTAAAATGGAAAATTTATTAGAAAATAAGGGTATTTAGGCTTTAAAATGATATAATTTCATCATTATAGGATGATGAAGTTTTTTAAAGAGGATTGTGGGGAGATGGTCCCATTGGGCATGCCATATGTAAACACATTATTATGAGTGATTTAATTTTATCATTTGTATGAAATTTGAATTGAATACATAAAATTTAAAACCCAAGAATATGTCCTTATATTGGGAAAGGATAAGGAAGAGATAAATTATGCATAAGACAAAACCACATTGTATAACTTCCCCTTGCACTATGTGTGTTTGATTGAAGTAATGAAGGAATGGATGAAACTTTTGTTAGATTTTGGTAGAGTAAGTTTGCACCAGAAAATATTGATGAGAGTAGAAGGTCACCCCTCTATTTATAGATTTTATATATTTATTTTAACCTTTAGATGGTAATATAGATGAGTGGTTGAGGTTTAGTCCAATTTGGATGATAAATGCAATTAATATTTAAGACAGAGTTTCCATTTATGATGAATTTTCCAAAATTTGAAAACTTGGAATATGATGTCATGATGAGATATTTGTTGATTTTTTTAATTTTTATAATTATAAATTTATCTAATTCCCATGTATTCTCTAAATATCCATTTTGTTTGTTTCAATTAGATAATTAATCCCAAGCATATTTTGTGTGATTTATGTAATATTAACATTTGAGTAATTTTGAGCCTAACTGGTCCAAAACATCCATTAAAAAGTAGAATAACTTAGGATGAATCAAACAAAATTGATGATTTGATACATTTCATTTCCCCAATTAGGGATACCACAATGTGCTTGAGGAGGTGCACATTGAGTGTGCAAATGAATTTATGCATCTTAGTGATTTTTGACCTAATTTGTGCATTGTTACGTAAAGTCACTCTGATTTGAAATTTATACATAGAATTGATGAAAGTGGAGTGTATACACTAATTATTGGAATTTATACTTGATAATTATTGCTTTGACTTGTCTTTAGTGTGTTTAAAACTTGTCTTGTGCCTAATCCTAGTGACAGGTTTTCATTTTGGGAAGAATAAGGGAATGCTTCTCAATGTAAAATATTTTATAGATGTGTTCATTGTAAGAGTCAAGTCAATTTTTAATTATACCTTAATTTTTCAATATTTATTTCAATTGAATAAATTTATCACACCATTGATATACTAGATAAATGGGTTGAACCTAAAGAAATGTTTTATTTTAAAAAATTGTTGTTACTAGGAGTAGGTTAATACCAAACATATACACCATTGACACACTAAACAAATAGGCTAACCCTAAGGAAAGGTTTAATTTTTAAAAGTAGTTTCTACTGGGAACATGATAGTACCAAACATATTAGGTCAATATCAAATAGCAATATTGATTGAATCTAGTGGAACCAACCTATGTATAGGTGGATTGATCTAAGAGTATGGAGATGTCTATTTAGGATATATACTAGATTTAAAATAGTTGGTG
>JARHVA010006224.1:932500-942500 GCA_037957365.1 Torreya grandis | reverse complement strand
TAAATTTGAATTCATTTAATTTAGATAATTTTATAATATCTTAATTTAATTTTATTATAATATTCCTCCTAACACATCTAAAAAGGGTTAAAAATTTGGTGAACCTAACATCTGATTCTTCTTTCATAACCCTAATTTTCCCCAAGGATTTTAATATTTTATCTTTATAATTTTTGAATTATTAACATCTTAAAAATCATATTTAATTTCATTAAAAAGGAATAAATCATGATTAATATGGATACATATAGTATTTATTTTACTTAACATGATGGCAGCCCTTGTTTGATATCTCTCATATATTAATAAATCAACCAAAAATATAATCAAATAGGGTCAACAACAAGGTAAACCTAAAGTGAGTGTATTTATGCATACCAATTATTATCCTAATGTGTACAATGAAATACTTCATGTCACTACTAAGCACCAAATGGAATGCATGAAACATGTTTCATCTATATATAGTATTACAAACCACTCCAATGATGTTATTCATAAGGTTTCACTCCTAAATTTGGTATACAAGTATTCCTGATACAAATATATTCTCTTTGAAGCATTATGTATGAGAATCTTACCAAGTAATGCGGAACCATGTCGATGATTTATCTCCCCAACATATTATTGATTGTCATTTTCCCTTATATATTCAAGTATGTGTTTGTAATAAAATAGTTAAAAGGGTAATTATGGAAAAAAAAATTGAAATATATATTTCCTTTCTTAACTTGTCATTGAGGCTAAATATCTGGAATAATGACATATGAACATCAATGTATTTTACAACATTTCACGAAAGGTCTTGGGATTGATAACATCACATTATAAGGGACCCCATAACTTACATAATTTATGTCAAGTTTTGAATACTAATTTAAATTATAACATACTTTTGGTATAACCTTAGATACATGATATATATGTGGTTTCATATACTTTTCATGAATTTCTAAAATTTAACCACCAAGGGTTAATTATACATGCCCAATGGATTCAAATCCATTCAAACATTGTTCAATGATTTAACAAAAAAATAATTACACACCACACTCTTAAAATTCTAATTTTGGATCTCAATATTTACTACAAAATGGATACAAATGACAAGGATTAGGGAAAAAAAAGCAAGGTATAAACCAAACTATTTACATATCAAATAATAAAAATTGACAAGGCTTGGGATTTTAAATAAAATATGAAACAAACAAATAAGGCATTCATAACCAACCATGTTTCATAAAATATAACTAAAAATGTGATGAGGCTAAAATATTCTTGATTATATCTAAAAACACCCTATTTTTACATCCATTTATCACCCAAAATTGGATTTTATAGTTGGTTTAAAACTTAAAAATAGAAAATGATAATTTATTTTAGCTATCCTTTGAAAGTTATTGTTACTCATTTTTTAAATCAGGTTATAATAAATGAGTGGAAAAAGATGAAAATTTGGATGTATAGGTATTAAAATCAAATAAATATAATATCCACATGAATATCTATTAAGAAGCATCTTTTGAAGATGTCTCTAGAGTTATCCTATTGAGAGATCCATCCTATCACAATTCTAGAGGTCATCAATAGAGCTCCAAAGGCCATTATTAATATCATTATAGGTAATTTAAACTAGTTTTATAAGTAATCACAACTAGCTTTAGAGGTTATTAGAATACCAACAGATCAGCGCTGGAGATCCAATGAATATGTTTTGGGTTATTTTTTGGAAATATTTTATACATTATAAATATATATGTTACTAATAATATTAGTTCCTATAAATATAAATTTTATTTATATTATTCTCAATATATCTATGAGTATTCTAGTTATGCTAAGAGAATGAAGAAAGAAATCATCATTGTCAATATCTCAACAAGAAAATCAAGCAGGTCATAAGATATAACATCTTCCGCTATTCTCTCCTTACAAAGTGGAACAAATTTAGTTTGAAATAATAGATCATGGTTAAATTTGTTATATTTTTAAGTCTTGTTTTATGAATTTTTTGTAAAATGTTGTAATACAAATACAATGTCTTAGATATAATAAAGAGAGTTTAGATGATTTTGAAATAATATTGAGAATAATACAATATATTTTGTACTCAAATTTCTATAAAATTTTTGTGACCTCAATGAAAATTTCAAGTTGAAATTTTTTTGAGCTTTATAACTATTTTCATACCCATTCCAAGGAGGAGAAAGGGCCCACTAATTCCAAGGAATAAGGATTGATTTGGTATTCCTAGATTATGTATATTTTACAAGTGTGTGTTTGGTTTCATATGTTAAATTCCTTAATAAAATTATTAATATTTTGATTAACCTATAAGAGTGTGTGTGTTTGTGTGTATATTTTCAATCAATATTATTTTTAATACTTACATTCAAGTTTCATTTTGAGTTTATTCATTTTTTTATTTCCAAAATTTGATTTGAATTAGATTAAACTTTCAAATTCCAATAATTTTAATTTAAAGAAAGAGGGATTTCAATTTATAGCAAGAGTAATTTTAATTTCAATTGCTTAGATTAAAAGTGTGATTTAATTTAAATCAAATTAGATTAAAATTTGATTTGATATAAACAATTTGAATTCAAGAACTTTAGCTGGTTATTCAACCATTTTCTTTCATTACATAGGACTATTAGCTAAAACTTTTCATTCGCTATTATATACAGAGTTTGGACACTACTTGGATTGATATGACATTGATTGAATATAGTTGATTAAATGAAGAGGACACAACTACCCTCATCATTTTTATCTCCATTGTTGTGGAATTAACAAATTTCAGTAGGGTATAACTAGTTAAGGTCAATAGTTTTTAGAAGTAAGAATATGAATTTATGTGTGTGAATAAACATAAAGATTCAAAATGTATATTCATTCATAGCCCCCACAAAAAATAATCCATAATAACCATCAAATAATAATATGAAATTTGGAAAAAAGAACCCTAGGGAAAGAAATAAAAAATCATTGAGGAAGAACCACACATTTTTATAGATAAATTATAATTATCATCACCTAAACCTTGGGATTATTCCTTAGAAGTAGGTGCATATTTTTATAAAAAATAATATAGGCTTAAAGACATTGTAAACTAAAGATTTGAGTCCAAATTAAGTAGCCTTTAAACCTATTCAAATGTGTCCACACCACATATAAAATGCCATTTATTGGGAAGACATGAGAGAGAATATATGTAATATATCAAAAATAAAAGGTAGGGATACATATGAGAGAGCTCATCCCCTAGGTATAACATTTACATATCCTATTGTGTTAGACCTATATGGGAATGATTATATGAAAAATGTATCCCCATCCATAGTACCTAATTTTATGGGTATGTCAAAATAAGACCATGATAAATTCTTATTTAAATTTAAGGTATTGTGTAAGGCATTATTACTAGAGTCATAATAATAAACTATAACTATTTACAACCACACTTAAGGATTAGACCATGAGATGGTTTATGGTATTACAACCAAAATCCATCCATACATAGGATGAGATGGAAAATAAATTCCTAGATAAGTATAAGTATTACTATATGGTATGAGTTAGGAGAGAATAACTCTTTCAAATGAAGCAAAATGAATATGAATACAAGGAATATTACCTTAAAGTATTTAGCTTTATCCATAGACAATGTGAATATAGGTTAGCTGAGGAAATACATAAGATAATAATTTTGAAAGGATTAGATGATTATTATTAAGAAGCTCTAAACCTTATGGGAGAAGGGGATGTGAGGAAAATTAGTTTTAATGATATTACTAAATTGTATAGAAACCAATCATGAAAGAGGGTTGGGGTTATAAAACTAAAATCAAGAAATGATCTTAGTGAAGTAAGTCAACTAAAGGAATATTTTTCAAATCTCAAAATAGACATTTTGGTACAATTAACTACCAAACTAGAAGTAATACAAGTAAAAGACACAGATACTAATAAACCTGCAACCATATATTGCCCAAGATGTAGAGATAAACATCCTCTTCATGATTGTCCTCTTGATAAAATAGATATATGTGTAATTTATGATAAATATCATGAAACCAAAAATTTTAATATACTTCCTATCCTCAATAATAATATTAAGTAAAATACCCAATCAAATGAAGAGATCAATTATATCTTTCTGATACAAGGGAATTTTTTTTGCCTATAATTTATTTCTAAATTAATTTACTCCTAGAGCTCCTAAAAATCCATAGGCTATGCATGGTTTTTCCACCACCTCATAAATAATGGGGAACATGAGATTGGTCTCCATAATAGTGGATATATCAACAACCATGGATACTCAATAAAACCAATATCTATGGATGCATCCACAAAACTAGAAACCATATATATCTCAACCAACTTTCAATCAACAAAGATGATTTACAACTCAAAAACAAGCCTTGTCACCTAGTTCTTCAACATGCCCCAAAAAAATCAAAATGAATAGGCAAGTTAACCATAGTTACCTAATTAGCTTATGGCTAACCCAGACAATAATAGGCACATAACCCTTGTGTACAATGTAAAACAAGAAGGAACCATGGAAATAAATGATATAGACTATAATAATGTCAAAGGTTATAAAATCATGTTGCCTTTCTATTTCCTTAAATCCCTAGAAATCATTGCCCTAGCTTACTAGGTGAGTAACAAAAATGACATAATTCACCATGGTCTAATATATTTGATGTTTCAAAAAGGCCTATATAAAGTAAAACCATATCCCTTGTTGTAGACCTTTTTGTTGATGTCCCCATTCCCCCTAAAAAAGAGGAAGCTTCCCCCACCCATTGCTCCTTCATCCTCTCAACTAGATTGGAAAAAAACCCCTCTTAAATGATTGATATCCCCTTTCCTATCCTCTACCAAAAAATTCAAAAAAAACACCACCCCTATCAAGGAGGAAACCAATCATAAAGGGACCCTAACACTCTCCCTAGAAGACTCTATTGTCTAGAACAATAGGTAATTTGGAATATTTTTAGACACACTTAAGAATGTTGGGATGGCCATGTCAGACCTTATCATAGACTAAAATCATTTGAAAGTAGAAACTATGAGGTTTAATAAATAACTGGACATGGTGATGAAGTGCAAGACACCCCATTATAAAAGATGAATGAATTAGTGGTGATCTTAGAGGAAACTTCCATTACCCATACCACCTCTCAACCTAAATGGCTCAATTCATAAAAGGACCATCCACACCTCTGTTGAAGGCCCTTATAAGTTTACTAAGGTAAGAATCAATAAGTTTTGAATGAAACTAGTCAAGAGATGGAGTAAGAGGCTACACTAGATAACACTAGCTCTGAGGAACTATCTAGTTCTAATTAAGGATTTGGTTGTGGTATTTTTGGATTTTGGTTATCATTTTATTCTTTCTCATCTAAATTCCTTCTTTGAACTACAACCAATCTTAGGATTTTCTTTCATTATGTATTGATTTTATTTGGAATAGTTTTTGAAGGATCCTTGTAAAACTTTCTTTATCCACCCTATCTAATAAAAAATGTCAAATTATGATCATGCAAAAATTATCCAATCCTTCCCCACCAATCAATATAGAAATACATAATGATAAGGAAAAATAATTTCTTCCTAAAAAGGAAATATATGGGAATGAAAAATCTCAAGAGAACATTACTCCCATTATCCCATCACCAATAACATTTATAGGAAAATTGAAAGAAACATCACCTAAGGTTGAGTCTAAATTAATCCAAAAACTAAGATATTTAAACATTGACATCCCTCTACTATAATCCAAAATAGATATTCCTAAACTTAACAAAATCATTAATGATATATGTGTAAAAAATTTAATGAGAAAAATACATTATCCCAAGACCATATAAGTAGATGGCAAGCTGGCTAACCTCTTAGCAGGGAAAATTATCTTACTAAATTAAGGGGAACCAAGGAGTCTTGTCATCCAAATATCCATTAGAAATCAATAAATACCTAATGTGTTGGTAGACCCAAGTGATGTTATCAATGTAATGACTTATAACACATTAAATTTTCTATTTATATATTATGTGAAACTAACATCCATTTTAATGTAGATGGTTAATCAACCAAATTCTAAACTAGTAGGAGTCTATGAGGATGTTGTAGGTACAATAGGGTCATGGGAATACCTTATGGAATTTATTATACTCAAACAAAAAAAACTAGGATATACATGCATTTTGGGAAGACCATGGCTTAACACAATAACATATCTTATATATTTTAGGTCAGGAGACATGACTATCTCAAATAAATTAAGTACCACAAAAATTTCATTATATCCACATGCAAAACCATCCACATGCCCTCCTAATCAAGTATGGTTAGTTTAATTAGATCTGAAAATTAATAAAATTTCTTATATAGAAATGGTTGATATTGAAAAACATGTAAATGAGTTAGAAGAATAATTTGATAAAGTGAGTAGTCTAGCTCTAAAGGTCACTAGCCTATCTCTAAAGGTCACCATTCTAGTTATAGAGGTCACTTGTCTAAAACTAAAGTATAGTTGAATAAATATATAGATATATCAAACCAAATATAGATATAATCATGATGAAAATTCAAGTCAATCATATATTCAACAGGGTATAGTCAACTTGGCACAAAGTAGCCAAGACCTTTTCTTATATATTTTAAGTGTCCCTTGGTAGGAGTCATTTATGAAGGAGAAATTTTATGTAAAGAAATTAAAACTTTACATATTTTAACACCTCATACTTTCCATTAAAATACAATATGAGTGAATTTATACAAGTCTAATTAGTCCATCAGCACAAAAAAATGATTGCAATACCACTATAAAAATTACTAAATATCAACAGTTGGTTGATTGACTATCAAGAAAAAAGTATTTTATATAATGAAAAACACATAAAAAATCATTTGCTTTGGATTATAATGATATGAAATGGATTCATCCTGATGTTTGAACTCACCTTATTTATATAAATAATGAAAATATATTTAGACAACCTCAAATAAAGATAAATCATGCATTCAAAGACATGGTCAAAACTACAATTAAAAAGTTACTACAAATTGGATTTTATACCAAATTTTAGAGAGTTAGTGGGTATCCCACTTAGTAATAGTACCTAAAAATAATTGAAAATGGAAGATCTATATAGGTTATAGGGAACTTAATAAATAAAAAATAGATTATTTTCCCTTACCCTTCATTGATCAAGTCTTAGACAATCTAGTTGGGAATAAATAGTTTTATTTCCTAGATGGATTTAGTGGGTACAATAAAAAAAGAGTAGACCTTGAAGATGTGGAAAAACCCACTTTACATGTCCTTGGGGAACATTTTGTACAATTTTTTCGTTATGCACTAGCTATGTTAGACCCCACTAGGCTAACCAATAATTACACTATTTTTTTCCACATGTAATTTATGTTAAGATTATGTACAACTAACTATTTAATACTTGAAAACTAAATGAATAATAAGCAATAAATTATTAAATAATAATATCCCAATGGCTTTACCAAATCCATTTAGTACTTAATTAATAAACTAGTCTATAAACTAAATAATTATCAATCAAGTATAATAGAATGAATCTAGTACAACCAACACTAATAATAAATCAGTCATAAATGTGCTTACAACCACTATTTTTTACATTTAAAAAAAATATATACAAATACACATCCACTTATATGTTGAATATCCATCCATAAATATGATACAATGTAGTGTGATGTCAAATATACATAACAAGAAGTAAAATAATACAAACACGCTTGTAAACAGCTTCATGATCCACATCATAGCCTGAGTATAATCCCATATGGTTGAATCAAATGATAAATGGAGAACATCATCTAAGTGATTTACCTATAAACATAGACCAATATTATCCCACACACCTCTCATATGGGAGTGGCCCTACCCTTCATAGAGGGATAGATAAGAAAAATGCAGATATCGAGAAATAATTGGAACCCATGTGTATACTATCACTATTACATGAAAAAATAAAATAGACCATGAAATCCATTCCTCTATCTAAATGATATCATAAAAAACATATAAATGACAATTACAATAAAATGACAATATCTCACCTATAATATTACTTTAGTAAAAAAATTAATTAGAGAATTTATATTTAACAATTTGAGTCATTTTCACTCACACATAACTCTCAGTGATTGAATCATGACATAACATGATATCAGGGGGCATGTATAAAACATACCCAATGGAATAATAATATATGTATCTCTTTTTATCCTAATATAGTCTACATATAAATATTAAAAATTAATATAGTACAATACCATGCAATAATGAATTATTTAAATAACATAAATCAAGAATCAAATTGATTCCAATTACATAACATCAAGATAGAAACATAGTTTATCAAGAAATTGATTATATAATTGATATGTTCATTTAACTAAAACTAGGTTATTATATTTTTTAAACTATCCTATCCACCACAATAAATCTCAAGATGCATGTATTCATAAATGTTAACACTTTTTAGTCAACATGATAGTAATACATCTACACTATCTCATAGCAGAATTACTTGCACAAGTTCTAATGAAGGAAAAGACTTTCACAAGCATTATATATTTACTTTTCCTAAAAATTACCTTTATATTCACATATAAAGTAGTCCTCACAAATACTTTATAAATATAGGAATGAACAGGTGTTCTATAATCCATAGTTTGAACAAAACACAAATATACATTTCATGTAAACTCTTCACTATATAACAACATTTATAACCAAAATACATGTATAGTGTCTATATTCAAGAATATAGATACTCCTAATTTAAATAAATATGGTCCTTGGTATAGACCAAAAATTGTTATATATATTTTTTCAAACTAGAATACTCTAAAATAAAGATAGTCTTAAATATTTAGGCATATATAAAATTGGATATACATTTTCATTTTCTAACCATATGGTTTGAATAAAATTTCCAACTCATGAGAAAATTTATACACCTACATCCTCATAAAGCTTCATACATATATTCAAATCATTTTGAAATTCCACAAAATCTTACAACTAATTTTTATCTCATGGTAAGTTTTACTTATGATAAAAGTCATAAAACACACATGCACATATTCCAATGCTAATAAGATCATGTCATCATTCCTTCAAAAACCTATTTATAAATATGTATGTATGTATGTATATTCATCTCATTTCAGTTTATCAAATCACATCAATATAGCCAATCTATAAATTAGTTAAAATGTTTGGGATTCATGACACAACATATAACATATAACTATATAAACCATACAAGATTGGTTGAAAAAATCATGCTAAATAATTTGAAGGTGAGTACATAAGTAACTATTAGATGAACACAAGTAAGTAAAATCATTTATATGTTTTTATTAAGGGAAATAGTGATATGAACCCAACATAGATCCCAAATATAGAGACAAACCTAGGTTTCCATTAAGTTTCCTTTAACATTTTCATAGAACCCACTAATAGGTAGAAGAAAGAGAGCATATATATATATATATATATATATATATATATATATATATTCCCTTATTACATTTTATATACTATTACCACTTCCAAACATATCCCAAAACCATATTCAATACAACTTAAACACACATTTTTTTTATTAACAAAACCCCAAAAAATAAGAGTCAAATGTTTCTACATAGACCATATACGAAACTTAATTTTTTTGAAGTAAGAGAAGGGAAAAGATATTACCTTTATAGGTCTATAAATGAAATGAAATTCCATTTTCTAGGGCTATAACTTATATATACATATATATATATATATATATATATATATATATATATATATATATATATATATATATATATTCTCTTACTAAATTTTATATACTATTACCACTTCCAAACATATCCCAAAACCATATTCAATACAACTTAAACACACATTATTTTTATTAACAAAACCCCAAAAAATAAGAGT
>JARHVA010006224.1:877500-927500 GCA_037957365.1 Torreya grandis | reverse complement strand
TAGTTTAAAAATAACTCAAACCATATCTAGTGTGAACATGACCACTCTAACACTCTCTCTTAAGTGAAGAATAGGGAATGCAAAAAAAGAAATTGAAGAGACTGAATGGGTCCTAAAAACTAGGCTTGATTAGGTACCCATGTACAAATCACAATGAAATACAAAATGTCCCTATGGTAACAAATACATATTAATAGAATATATGCATGTCAAGTCACTATAACCACCAAGTCAAATAGGAACTGGTACTCTGTACAAGGCTCACTTTATAAAAAAAATTATCACAAACTAGGGAAAAAGAGTTACCATAGATGAAATGTATCACTATAAGGTACCCAAAAACTATTAAAACCAAAGTGAGAGTGAAGAATAGAACATGTGTTATAAGGCATCCCAAGAAGCATGACTCAAAATCTCAACACAAAACTATAGTAGGTATACTTGGTGGAATGAATCCCATCAAACAAAAGATGAACTCAATCAACTACCTCCAAAATAAAAAGTGGTTCACTAAGGGCTAGCAATAATAATAACACCTAAATCACTATGTACACACCCCAACATAATGTTTAAATAGATTTAGTTACTCAAAAACATATCTATATGAGTGGGACAATCCAACTATAAAACACTGAAATGTTAATATTGGGCTACACTAGACTAGCTACTCTTTAGAGGATGATCAAACTCCATAAAAAATCTGAAGGAAACTATCAACATCAAAGGTACAAATATAAATCTCTCAATAATATGTCCTTGGTGGTGATGATATGGTTAAAAATTTAAGAGTAAAGTTCTCAATATGGAGTAGACAAACATGAAGAAAAAGCTCCATGACTCTCAATGTAGTATAAATAAAGGTCTCATATAACAACAATATCACTAAGTGATGCAAGAAAGTCTATAATGTATTCAATGTGTATTAGGTGATATAAATGAAATGAGAGATGTAGGTTCCAAAAAAAAAATTCCTAACAAGGATCTAAAAATACCAAGGAGTATTAAAAGGCATGTAGAACAATGTGCGATCGAAAAAGTTGAGTGGTAGAAGAACCTCACCTATATATTCCTCTCAAATAATGTTGTTGATGCCACCAATAATTATCATAAATCCACCCAAAATTAACATTAATGGTATATGAATATTCCTACATATGAGTGGGTGAAAATTCCATAGTAGAATAATGTGAGGTAACATCCAAAGAAGTGTCAGGTAGATAATGTCTGACCATTGTAATCTTAAGTTTCTTAGGCTTGAGTGAAGGTGCATAAGATCCCATATGTAGATAAATATCCCCATGAAGAGTGGAGAAAACAAAATATGTACCTCTATAAAAATATCCCAATGAAGATGAAACACCTACATCATAACCAATGACATGCCAAGAAATCCATGTAATAGGCTTGATAGGGTAAGAAATGCCCTATATTTCTTCCCAATGCCCATAATTTTGGTAGTGTGACCCATGTAATGAAATATTTTGGAGCTAAATATATTGGTATTACTATCAAAAAATTAGGCATATATTCAAATTAAATTAGAGTGGGATGTGTAGAGTGTGCAACAAAAGTATCATTTATAAAAATTTGACTAACAAGAACAATGGGTTTCTTAGAATCTAGTAGATCACACTATAAAAGTGCATCAAGTATATGTGTACCTATTTAAGTAACATAAAAAAGAGGGGTTTTATATTGATGCTACATGACAATGAGTTTATTATATAGATAATATATGAGGGAATCCATTCTATGAATCAGGGAGTAGATAAGATAATTCTACATCATGAGTTTCCTATTTTCTTCCTAAAGTTCTAGTAAAGAGGTCATAGAATCAATTGGTTTCTTAGGACTTGATAGGATACTATAAAAAATAATGACAAAATAAAAAATAGTAAAAACAACTACTGTATCAAAATGTGCACTAGTAGATGGAGGAGGTGAAGGTACCTCATCTAATTGACTAGCAATAATCAAATCTACATGATCAGTAGGAAGAGGTTGTACAAGTGTCTCATCCTTAGAAAATGTGTCCTCACTAATAATGAAAAGATGAAAATAACTATAAGATGAGAAGGTGATTTCAAAAAGACCTCATGCAAATAACCATCAATAATATCATCCTTACAAATAGGAGAAGATGGTGGATAAATAATTTCACCAATAATTTCCTCATTAAGAGAGGAAGGAGAAGAAATAAGAACAATGGGAGGTGAAGAGACCTCATAAAAAAATGTTGAAATAATGTCCCAAGATCCTTTAGGTGATGTGGCATGCTCAATATGAGTTTTCAAATTGTTATAAACATGGAGGAAAATAAACAAAAGTGCTTTATTTTCTAAGGATGCAAGCCACTCAATATCATCCTCATTTTTAAAAATAGGAAAGTCACCAAGAATAACATTCCATAATCCCTTCTCCCTCTTGGGATGAAAGTTCCTAAAGCTTTTTGGGAAGAACTTATTAACAAATTTAGAAAGAAACTTGTGGGATGGAAAGGAAATTTTCTAAGTCAGGCAGGAAAGCTAACCCTCAAAGCAAGTCTTCAAAGCATACCCACTTATGATTTGAGTCTTTTCAAAATTCCCACCAAATTTGCATAAGCTATTGAAAAAATTCAGAGAAACTTTCTTTGGACAGGTACTGAGGAGAAAAGGAGAATGCCTTTAATTGCTTGGGATAACATTTGTAAACCTGTCAGGGAAGGAGGATTAGGAATAAGGAAAATTAGAAGTATGAACACAGCTCTCTTAACCAAGCAGGGATGGAGGGTTTATCGGGAAAATAAATAATGGAGCAATATATGGAAGCATAAGTATTTATTCAAGGCAAATTCCCTCTCTGATTTCTTTTCTTACCCTGATGTTTCCCATCCATCTTCCATATGGGGGGCAGTTCAGGGTACTAAACAAGTTTTAGAAGAAGGAAGCTCTTGGAAAGTTGGCAATGGAAAAAAGGTGAAATTTTGGGAGGATGTTTGGTTAAAAGGAAAACCTTTGATAGATGAAATCCAAGATAAAGAAGCAATAGACCGATGTAAGCAAAGAGTGGGAATAATGGTTAACCAATACTGGCAAAACAACTCTTGGGTAAACTTTACTGATCTTGATCAAGATTTCAAGAATATACAACTATCCCTAAATGCTATATCTCTCTACCCTAATCTTGAAGATAAGATTGTTTGGCATAATGAGCCTAGTGGACAATTTAAAGTTTCTTCCATTTTTACTTCAAAGGGAAATGGTAAAAAACCTTTGTGGACGAAGGCCTGGATAAAGGGGCTCATCCCTAAAATCAAAATCTTCTTCTGGACCCTCCTCCAAAATAAAATCTTGATTCTGGACAATTTACAGAAAAGAGGAATATATGTTGTGAACAGGTGCATTCTTTGCAAGAAGGGCTTTGAAGATAGAGATCACTTGTTTGTGAACTGTTCTTTTACGCAGCAAGTTTGGAAAGAAATCCTCAATCTGTGGGGTATTGCTTGGATTCACCATAAAAATGTGGAACTATCTTTTAAAATTTGGTATTGTCCTTCAAAGAATCTTGAAGTTATATTTTTATGGAAACTAACTCTTCCTCATATTTGGTGGGGAATATGGAAGGAAAGAAATAACCAAATTTTTAGAAGTAAAGAACTTCTCGGATGGGTGGTGGGGCAGAACATCATTAGAGCTATTATGGATAATTTCTCATTGCAAAGGAATCCAAATCCAACCTTTCAAGTGGATAATCCCTTAAGAATGGAAAATTCTAATGGTAAATCCAAAAATCCTTGACTAGGTGTTACTTGGAATGTCCCCCCTCAAGGGTGGATTAAAGGAAACTTTGATGGAGCTGCTAAAGGGAACCCAAGGAATGCAGGATGTAGAGGAGTCTTGAGAAATCATATGGGAAATGTAATCGATGCTGTAGCAATCCCCATTGGAAAGTTGAATTGTCATATTGTTGAAGCTTCTGCTGCCCTTCAAACCATCAAACTAGCTGTGGATTCGGGATATTCTAATTTATGGCTGGAAGGGGATTCCTTGAATATCATAAATATTATTAACAGTAAAAATTTTGAGTCATGGACTATAGAGGCTATGGTGATGGAGATGAAAACTTTAATCAAGAAATTTGAAAAAGTAACTATTACCCACACCTACCGTGAAGCTAATAGAGTTATAAACTGGTTAGCAAATTATGCAGTCCAAACAAGACACAAAGTGAGGTCACAGGAAACATTAAAAAAGAGTGTGGATCTTAGAGTGCTCATTCATCATGATGCAACTCATGCAAAGGATGGAAAGATCATCTAGTAATAAAAAACTAATGAGTTGGAGGAGTGGCTTCGTGGAGAAAGGTTTACAATCATTAAAAAGGAATGTCCTTGAGAACGAGAAGCAGATCCTAAACATGCCTTAAAAAAGGTGAGATTTGAACCAAATTGGTAACAAGTGGGATCATTGTATAGCTTATATTGATTGGGTATCAAAGGAAATCTACATGGCTCACGTAAGGAAAGGAAAACCAAGGAAGCAGGAACCCAAAAACTGCGAAGAGTGGAAAGCGAAATGAGAGGTCTGGAAGATCCTGCAGAGAGGGAAGGTTGTAAACTACATGGAAAGGCTCCATGGTTCAAAACCTCATATTAAAATGGCTTTTTTCAAAAACTAGATTGATGATAGGGTCACTCTACATGGCATCACAGTGAATCTAACAGAGGAATTTATAGCAGAGGTTACGGGGCTGCCTACGAAAGGAATAAAATTCTCCAAGCAGACTAGCATTTCAAAAGAGGCCTTTTGCAAATTCCCTAAGATGGATGTTGAGGAGCAGAAGTTGGAAAAGAATGGAGATTTCTTTGAACTAGAACAGATTAAGGGCATTTAGAGGGATGTCTTATGTTGTATTCGGGAGTACTTCATACTCGATGGAAGAAGCAAGAGAGTCCACAAATTCTACTTTGTATTCCTAAATCATTTCAGACACAAAGTAAGAATTTCCTTTCCCTTTTATCTATGTTTCTCTTTGATCCAAAGTTTATTCACTCACAGGAAGAAGGAAATGCGTCCTATTCTACATGAAGGATTAATTCTAATAATTGAAGGCTATTGCAAGAATAAGGCCATGGTTACTAACCATTATCTAGGGAAAAATAAGGATTCATGGAGGAACAAGAGTGAAATTGTTAAAGGGAAAGATAAAATCAAGCCCCCTAGTGTCAAGATTCAGAATGTTGACAAGGATATAGAGTGGGAGAGAACTGATAAGTCTGGGGAGGAAAGCTTGGAAGAAGAGGGAGGAATGGAAAGCAGGAATTCTAGTTCCAGTGAGGAAGAAGAAATTCAAGAGAAGAATGAGAAATAAGGAGAAGTCTAAAAATAGTGAACATGACTCTAAGGAAAACTACCAAGTGTTTGAGGATGATAAAGTCCTGGATGACCCTGTTGAGGACCCTGTTTTGATAAATGAGAGGGAAAATATAGTTCAGGCCGACAACCAAGAAATGGACTTGGGAGCTCAAGCTGAAACTAAGGAGCAGAATCAAAGGGGAAGAGAGGACCATATTGAAGAAGGTGGGAACAGTCCTAATAAGAACACAGAAGAGTGGAGTGATAAAAGGCAAAATGATGGAAGGCACACACCTATGAGATAGGTTAATTGCAAAGCAGAGGATATCCTCCAACTCGATTCATGGATTTTTAAGGAGATAATGGATCTCAAAAGGAAAATGGAAATAATGGAAGACTACCAGAAGGCAGTTTGGAACAAAATTAATATCATGGAAAAATAGTTTAGAGACATTCCCATCAAACTCAAAGACTATGAGAACAACCTAAGGGAACTCATCAAGGAAATCATAATGAAGATGGAGGAGGTTACATCTAACATATGTGCTACAGCTGTTAATATTGGAAAAAGAGCTAATGAGGAGATCAAATCCTTGGAAGGGCCTAGCAAGAAGACTAGACAGAGCTCATGAAAGAAAGCTATGTAAGAGGGAGCCATGTCGGCGGCTACTGCCATTCAGGACACTGTTGTGAAAGTTAAGGAAGTAGTGAAAATGATTTTGGAACTGGAAGAATAGCCTGGTTCTTTTAGTTGGTCGTGTTATCTAGTCTTGTTTCCTGGTTTTTTGTAATCTTTTGACTATGGTGTAGCCAGGTCTACGTAAAACCTGGGTTATGACTTGTGGTTTCTCTGGTGGTCTCAGGTCCATATAAAACCTGTTTATGATACTTCTTTGTAGTAGGTTTTAGGTTTTGCCTATGTTCATAAATGCTTCATCTTTCTATTTGTGTATCAGGGTTTTGGGGTCCCTTCAAAACCTGTTTTTACCTTAATCTAAAACATTCCATAATCCCTTCATTTTCAAATGCATTTAAATTTTGGTTTTCTAGGTGGTGTAGTTTGAAGAGCTAAGGGGTTCAATCATATGAGAATCCATACTTAGAAACACAAAATGGTAAAATATAAATAAATGAGAATAAAAGGGAACCCCAAGAATAGGCATTGGTCATTAACAAAAATGCAACTACAAGTACAAAATGTGGCCAAAAGAGTACAATACACACTCAAAATGGGATGTTAGTCTCTACCAATAATGCATCCATGAGTACAATAAAGAAGGTGAACGTAAAGAAAGAGAATGGTTGTTTTCTTCTGAGGGGGTCTAAACTCCTCTCAGACCAGATCTCACCCTTTGGTATTCACCACACAAGATCAATAAAGTATTCTCCACATAAAAAAACTTATTGATTTGAAAGAATCCCCTTTACAAAATGTCTCTCTTTATAAAATTTTCATCACTTTGAAAAATGGTATAAAGCTTCCCAAGAAAAATTACATCTTCACTTCAAAATAAATTTTTCCTCCTCAAGTAATTACCACCACTTAAATTAATATGTACAACCATAATAATAGTAATTTACCACTTTAATATAATGCCTCACACTTTTAATGACTTGACCCCCATTTAATAAAATATTCACCACTTGAAATAAACAAAACATTTTGCTTATTTTAATATTCACCACCAAAAAATAAAACACCACTATTAAGAAATTATTTATAAAAACCAAACGCTAAATCCATGATGAATTTAAATAAGGTTTTCAAGTAAACATATAAAACCCATAGACTGAGTAGTGGAGGAATCATGTTGAGGTGGGCATGATGCCCTAACTAGTGATGTGTGGCAGCAGATTAAAAGTTGGGAGAATTTAGTGTTGATAATCTTCAACTACTGATCAATCTTCATCTATGTCTTATTACACACCCAAATAAGTGGATCAGGTTGTCAAATGCATTCCAATGCATTTTGATATCAAGGAATACCACCATTTGTATCCTTAATTTTTTTTGGAGGATTGAGTACTATGCTAAGTGTTATAGCTTTGAAGGATCTAAATGTCAAATGAGATGACTATATTGAATAAAGAAAGAGAGACTCACTACCTACTCATTTTCTTAAAGGATTAGGATTATAGCTTTCTATGCAAAGGAATTTGACTATCAAAGCTGAGGCTTAAGAGTGGTAAATAGGTGATGGGTAGTTAGAGAATAGTTTGAATGATGGATAAAAGAATGTGTTATCTAGATATAGAGCTAAGTACAAATCCATTAGGGATGAAAATTAATCTGAGGTAGTTTAAGGTGAGATATTAGGGTTGTTTATTGAGCATAGGCAAGCCAAAACCAACACATGAACATGTCAAAATAGGTTTGATTTATTGTAAGGTATACTCAAAAAAATTATACCATCTAAACTTGTATATAGTTGGCTAAGTATGGTGACCCAAAAAAATTAGTAGGTTGTATCAGTAAGTTGTAAGGTGTATGGGTAGATCTATGAATAAATTTATCAGATAAATTTTAGGAATCAACATAATAACTACATAATAGGCACATGGATAAATCTTTGAGGTTTACAATAATGGCTTCAAAAAATGAGATACACTAGCAAGTGGAGGGCTCAATCATTGAAAGGAGGTACAAGTCATAAGTAGATGATATCAATTTTGATGAGGTATTGTAGAGACCTTGGATGAGAAAAATATATGAGATTTATGCCTAGTAATATTGCTAAATACTATAAAAATTTGATTAATTACTTCCTTTAAAAACATAGATTCAAACGAAGTGCAACTGCTCACAAAATAACTAGTATGGGTATCAATGTAAATATTTCAACCACCAAAGATCCCAATCCATGATGGGTAAATGCTATGAAGTTCTAACATGCTAAAATGGATTTTCAAGTTTTTTAATGTAATACTTATTCCAAAAAAAATAATCAATATGTTGTAGGTTTAGAAAAAAACTAAGCCAAATCCAAAGAGTATACCATAAAGAGGAGATACACAACATAGTCTTAAAAAATTAGTGCTAAGAGGTTAATTAATGGATAATAATCCTCATTTTATACCATTATGGAGTGATATATGCACTCATGTAGTTTTAGGATCACTCATGCACACCATTACCAAAAAAAATCTATCACAAACATTATATACATGAAAAAACTTAGACAAGAATTATGCATAATAATCTAAGTCTCTCATTATTTCCTCAAGGAATATTACATAATCTAAATGATTTTATCTCATCCACCTATATAGAATAAGTATAATGAGATCCTAATAAATATCCTAATGAGTTTGTTTCACAACAACTGTGTGGTTGTTGTGAACAACCTAAATATAGGTGGATTGTCTTAAATTGGTGCACAACAAAATATTGCTCATGCACACAAATAAAACAAATCCAATGACTATAAAAAAACACTTCAAATCAATCTTAACTCTATGAGTGGGTGTAAACATGGTTAAAAAAAATTGGTTTGGAAATAACTCAAAGCATAGATATTTTGAACATGACCACTCCAATAATCATCCTGATGATACTTATTTTAACAAATAGTTTACAAATATAACAAAGTTAAACAAATTATAGATAATTTTTAGTATAAATATCATGTAAAAAAATGAGTAAATAGATTTAAAAACTCTACATAGTCCTCCCATGTAGCATTATCCTCATAATATTTTTCCCACTAAACCTTGCACTCTGATACTTCTCTATTATGCAAGATAATATTGTGAGTATCAATTATTCTAAATGATTATACTATGATCACCCCTAAATCCTAAAACTATAATTCATGCTAATCCAAAAATGTGTAGGATTAGAAATATACTTTTTAATATATGAAACATGAAAAATATTATGAATTTGTGCTAGAGTTAATGTCAACGCAAGCTTCTATGTTATAGGATTAACCATTATATTACCTCAAAAGTTCCCACATGTCTAGGTGATAGATTTTTTTATTTACCAAAATTTATTGCTCTCTTTTTTGGTTTAACCCATAGAGAAACTTTTCCCCCAATTGAGAACTACCTTGTTATTATTTTCAAATCAACATAGTGTTTCTATATACCATAGGCTTCATATAATCTATTCCTTATTAATTTCAATTTCTCTTCCATTTTAGAAAACATATTGGGTCCAAAACCCAATCTATCTTCTAACTTATCCAAACTAATTAGTGTTATGCACCTCTTAACATATAATGCCTTCAAAGGATCCATTTTAATAGTTGATTGGTATGAGTTGTTGTAACAAAACTCAACCAAAGGTGGGTACTCTTTCTATTTTTTTGTTGTTCCATGTAATACATCATAAAATTTTCCTCTAAGATATAATTTATTCTTTTTATTTATCCATCTATTTCTGTATGGTAAGCTATAATGAAATTTAGATGGGTTCCCAATGTTGAATTTAAAGTCTACCAAAACTTGGAAGTCATCTTAGGGTCCCTATCTAAAATAATCTTTTCAAGAAACCCACACAACCTATAAATTGATTTCATAGACCTTTTGGAAAGAATAGGTGAACAATAAATTATGTTAATAGGAGTAAAATGAGCTACCTTGGTTAGTCTATCCACAACTACCAAGATCATGTCATATTGGTTCCTAGACATAGGCAAACATTGGACAAAATACATATTAATAACTTGGAATTTATATTTAGGTATAAAATGTGGGTATAAAAACCCAATAGGATGCACATATTTAGTCTTGACTCTTTGACACTCCAAGCATCTTGACACAAAATCAGCTACATCCTTCTTAATTCATTTCTAGAAATACAAAGGCTTTAACTCTATACCAACTTAGTCACTGTACAATTAATTTATCATGATATTCCAAAATATTTCCTTATTAAAAACATATATACTAATATTATACCTTAAAATCCCCTTATTATCAAACTTAAAAAATCTTGATATCTATAATCTTGAGAGTTTTTAGCCAAAGCTTTCTTAACCTGTTCATATACATCATTACCAAGTGAGAATTTTGATACCTAATCTTGAAAGGTACTCCTAATTGTATCCAAACTTACAATGTATCTTCTACAAATAAGGGCATATAAAACTCTATTTTCCTTCCCATTAATTTATTTGATATCAAAATTATAATTTGATGTAAATTATAGCCACTACCTTTAATTATCATTGAGGTTGGGTTGGGTGAAAATATACTTAAGCCCTAAGTTATCAGTGTTTAGCTCAAAGGGTTTACCCAAAAAATAATTCCTCCAAACTACAAGACATGAACTATAGTAGGAAGTTCAAGGTTATGAAGATCATAATTTTCCTCATAAGGCTTTAGTTTCCTAAAATCATAGGCCACAACTAAACCATCTTGCATGAGAACTCCCCCTAAACCATCTCCTGAAGAATTTGTTATAATTTAAAAATGGCCATTTGGATCTAGGAAATATAATACTATTCTATAAGTAAGCCTTTATTTCATAACCTAAAAGGCTTCTTTGCATTTGTATAGCCAAATAAAATGCTACTCCTTTCACTAAAGATATATAATTGGGTTAGCTATCTTGGATAAATTTGGTACAAACTTCTTGTAGTATCCTTGCTAATCCCATGAAGCTATGTACCTCATACACATTTTTGGGTGTCGATCAATCCATGATGGCCCTAATATTAGTCATATCTACTAAAATTCCCTCTATAAAGATGATGTGTCCAAATTATTGAAATATTATTTGAAATAAATCACACTTAGATAATTTACCATAAATCTTGTGCTTCCACAATCATTACAAAACTAGCCATAAGTTCTCAATATGCTCTTCCTCCCTCTTGGAATAGATGAGGACGTCATCCAAAAATACTAGCATAAATTGATCAAGGTAACATCTAAACACACTATTCATGATATTCATGAATTTTTTTGGTGCATTCATTAACTCGAAAGGAAGTACTATGAACTCAAAATGCCCATAACAAGTTTTGAAAGTTGTTTTCAAAATATCTTCCTCTCGAGTCCTCAACTGATGATATCTTGCACAAAGATAAATATTCAAAAATATTTAGAAATCATGTATTTAATCTAAAATATCATCAATGAGAGAAAATGGAGACTTTTTCTTAATTATTGACTTATTAAGCATGCAATAGTCGATGCATAGGTGAAGGATTTTATCCTTCTTCTTAACAAAGACTACAAGTGCACCAAATGGCGAAACACTTGGCCTAATCAAACCTTTAGACAACATCTCCTATATTTGTGCCTTTAAATCAAGTATATATTTTATTATCATCCTATAAGGTGAATTAGACTATATCTCTAATTTTGGAATGATTTGACTATTTAAATCAAATTCCTTTTTAGGAGGACCATAGCAATTATTATAGAAAAACATACTAAAATTATTGTAGAAAGGGATAATCTTCCAAGGTGGGTTCCTTAGCTTAAATAAAACCATCTATTTTAACCATGAATGCTTGACATCCCTTATGTTAAATATTATTTAAGTAGATAGCTGAAATCTACTTGATATTTAACTCTATTTAATTTCCTTATATTTTGGTTTAGTTTCCCAAATCATCCAAAAATTCAACCTTTTTAAAGAAGCAGTCACCTTTGGATTTATGCTAGAAGTACAATTCACTCCTAGGATCACATCATATAACCCTCGTGGTACTATAAAGATATCAACAATGATGATAAATTATAACAACTTGATTTCATCCTCTATGAGACCTCTATCAACCTTAACATTAGACTCATTCTCATATTATTCTAACCATGCATTTTACATATAACTAGATTTCTTAGCTAATTTATTGAACATTCTAGGATAAATAAAACATTCAGTAGCTTCAATATCAATCAAAAAAGTAATTGGATGTCCAAATAGAATACCTAATACTTTGATCGGAGAGGCTTGGAATTCAAATTGTTGATTATCCATAGCTATGTGAATATGTTGTTAGAAGGTTCCTCGTTATGAAGAAGATGTTTTGATCTTGTTTTTTACATTTGTATTTCACTGAGGAAAATCTTTGGCATAATGGTCTCCTTCAAAATTAAAACATCCTCCTTGAGGTCCCTTCCTCTTAGCCTAATTTCCACCCTTAAACCCTTCTCTAAAGTTGCCTCCTGGTTTCTTATTCCTAGAAGTATTACCAAATATTATGTTCTGATTATTTATATATTTTTTGGAATTACTATTATGTTTCCAGTTCTTCTTCTTGAAGGGTGTATTGGAACTACCAAAATATTTTTATACTTATCTCTAACCTCTACTAATATTTGTATCTTCTACTCTTTTTTTACAACTTTTTCAAAACACGGATCCATTGTGGATGGTCCATGAACATCCAATTCACACCTAATTTTGGGTATCATACCCATAATTAATTTCCTAATTCATAAACTCCCACCCTATGATAATGAACCTAAATAATATCAGGATGATAAAATTACCAATAGATAAAGATTATAAAATAATAACCTATATTGATTCATATTGAATTCTTCAAATACTTAAAAACAATGCATAAATAAGCCTCAAATCAGAATTGGAGTTGACATGCAAGATTTGAAACTCTAAAAATAAATAAAACTTGACCTACTATTTTTAATAGCTACTATTTTTAGTAAGCTTTACATGCAAGTGTGTGTAGGTCTAAAAATCTCCAAAAATAAACTAAACATTAAAATTAACATATCAAAAAAATTTAAATTGAATTTCAAGCCTAGTTACAAAAATAAGTAATTTTTAAATTTATAAAAAACTCAAAAATAATTTTAAACTACAATTTTGGACCCTTAAATGGTCACGTATGGTCTCCAAAAAATATCAAAAATGTCCCTTAACCAAAATGGTAGGCTATGGCTACATTGAATTTTTTGAGACAATTTTTTTGGCATGAATATGGGCTCAAATAGAGCTATAGATCAAACGTTTTGGCCTATAGAAGTTCAACCTCTTTTTCTACATCATCTGATATTATGGAACATACTTCTAAAAATTTGTAAACTACTCTAAATACCCATTCATTAATAAAATCCCCTTGTCTCAAGTTCTAAAAATATGATAACTTCTAGTTGAAATAGATCTGAGGTAACCACCGTGCTCTAAAAAGAGTCATAAATTTCTCCCATATGGTGGTAGTACAATCTAGATTAATTTTAAGCTTATTATCATCCCACCAAGTTATTTCTTCCCTAGATCATTGGTTAGTTCCTTACATAGACTTAATTATCACAAAATAGTTCTAAATATTGAAGTAATTTTTCATCTTTGTGATCCAAGTTTCATCTCCATCACCCAAAACCATGTTGTCAAACTTGTGTGGATTTACATTATTCATGTCATGAGTAAATTATGTAACTACTTGAACTCTATCAACTTATTTCACTTCATCATGATCTTGATCCTAAATCACTTATTGTTTTTTAGGTTATTCCTCTAGAACTTCCTATTACTCTTATTCTTTAGGTCTATGGACTTCCTGATCAATAGCCATTATTTTGTCTCTAGTCTCATTAAAAATATCAAGAATATGATCAAGTTATTTTTATAGTATTCTACTGCTAGATGATTAGGATCTACTGAATGGTTCACATTATAAGGTCCTATTATATCCAAAATTTTCACCCTATAGAATTGAACCAAAACTTCTCAAATATGGTATAACATGGAACTATCTCTACATATAGGCAAGCTACTATAGGAGATAGATCTCTAGATTATGGTTTAGCTCCCTTGATCTATAATTTAGGCTCACACACTACATTAGACTAATCACTATTTAGGGGTTAAAATGGAATAAGTGAACATAAAACTAACCTACACTAATGGATTTGATACACTAAGGATATCTCCATAAACATCCTTGTATTTGTAGTAAGAAGCTAGACTACTAAAACTGATCTCAACTCAAGGGTTCTTCTAGTATAATTGTTTCTACATAGAGGTAGATTGATATGAATATCTAGAGGTGGGTGTAAAGGATGTCTAATCTCAAACACTAATAATCTCCTTCACACTTCAAAATACACCTAACAAATATATACACTTCATGAGACCTGTTAGAAGAAATGTATTACTCACACAATGTATATAACAGAAGAATGCAATCATGGAGAAAACATTCATAATTTATCATCCAAATGGAATATTTAACATACTTATGAAAGAATTTTATATAATAAATCAGTGTGAGAAAACATTATTTAAAGGCAAAATAAAATGTCAAAACTAGTAGGGATTTTCCATTGCAATTGCGGATAGTTTACAATGCCAAGATGGCTTCAATATATAAAGTATAGGAGAGGAGAAAGAAAGAGTGATGTTGAAGAGTCATAAGGCCAAGTTTCAATTTTTTAATACTATTTATAATTAAAGATAAGGAGTTATATAATAGGTCATGAAGTTCTCTTAAACAAGTTTCCATCTAAAACATAACATCTTACTCAAGTTGGTGTATGGACATTTGATTATCGTTCTCAAAACTACTCTCTTGATGAAGAGTTAACTTAATTGCATATAAATACCTTGGAATTAATTGAAACATATCATATTAATTAATAAGGTGAAAAAATTATTGTGAAGTTGATTATATGCTCCATAAATGATAACCTTCTTTTTACAACTTGTTCACTTCCTTGCAGCTACTCAGTAGTCCTTTAAGACTAGACTCTCACACTTATCACTAGGGTGACCTATAAATGTTTAAGAGAGTTAATTTAAGATATTAAATACACATAATAATAACATATTTTTATTCTTTTCCATCAAGTATACCTTAAGAAGATTCAATATCACACTCCTTATCTCCAATTTAGGTAGTCACCTTGCTTCTCATTGCTTTATCCAAGACTACCTATAAGAACTAGTTTATAAGAGGGGTTTTCATGCATGAATGAAGTTATATTTTGGTTTTAGGAGTTATAAAACATCTCCACACACATTTCAAAATTATTTTAATTCACTTGTTCCCTTCTACACATTCAATTCAACACAAATCTTATAGAAAATAAAGAATTTGACTCATCTATATAAGTGACAATACATAACAATTTAATGATGAGGAGCCTAAGAGAGTTTCAAGTTGATCCAAAAAACTTTTTAAAGTAAATTTACCCATTTTTATTTATTATTATTCATATTTTTCTCATCGATCTCTTTTGAGGGGTTTAGGAGGGTTTTTGGTCATTTAGGTTGCTAACAACAATTCATAAAGGTTAAACATTTAACCCTACCAATGCCATTAAATTTAACTAAAGGACCCTCCTCAATTTCCCATAAGTTACTAAGACACCATGAATATATATATGTGTGTGTGTGTGTGTGTGTGTGTGTGTGTGTGTGTGTGTGTGTGTGTGTGTGTGTGTGTGTGTGTGTGTGTGAGTGAAATAAAATGGCTTCTTGATTCTTATTATGCATTCTAGACACCTTTGAGGCAAATTTAGGCCAAAATGACCAATTTTGAGTTGTTCTCTACAAAAAAATTTGTCCAATAAATACTAAAATATCATATAAAGGTTTTGAAATTTATTTATAATATCATATGGTTATATTAATGAAATTATACACCTGTTGTTCCATGCTTAGTTATTAGGCCTAGTAGGCATATACTATGTATTTGATTATATGAATACCTATGAGTGTTCACAATGAATGTAAGACCTTGACAAACTTTATTCACCTTAAATTAAACACTATAAATCATTCAAAAATAATTATTATCTCTCTCTTTCATCCTTTTACCCTTTATTTATTGGGTCTACAGATTGTCTTGACTATGGAGTGCCTCTAGTTTTAGACAAAATAGTAGACACTTCCCCTATTATTCTGACCCAAATGAGACCATTGAGTTATTTAAAAAATAATTATGAAACTCTATATCAATTTTTAGATCCAAATCACACTTCTATATCCACCAACATCTCAAACTCTCAAGAGTAGCTTCTAGGTCTATGATTATGTGTAGGATTTTGGTAGACTAGACTGAGTATGGGGTTTTGAACTAGTTTGATCAACCTTATCTATTTACTTTATCTCTAAAAATCACATGAATTTTGATATAATCAATATAATAGTGGATTATACATGGTCATACATTTTATAACTTTGTCCACCAACCAAATTTGCATCCTTCATTAGCCTAGGTTAGTATGTAGTTTTGACTTCAAATTGTAGGTGTTCATTAGGGAATATGAGATACCCTCGTAGGTGGTGATATGTGTTTTAATACTATAATTTAGTATTTTTGTCACTCTTGATGTCGTTATGGGTATCTCACTCCTAGATAGACACATTTATACTTTGAAACCATGCCTTCATCCCTCTACCATCAATATACTAATGTGTAACTATTGGATTGCAATTTTCTAGGTTTATTTTAGTCTAATGGCATTGTATTTATTTTATTTTATTCATTATAAAATTGAATAAGTTAAAATCCATTTAACCATCATTCTCTTAAATTAATAAACCTCTTCTTGAATTGTCATGTTACTTCTAGGCCTAAGTTGTAAGAATGAAGCCACTAGGCTTACACAAACCTCATAAACATTTACCACAAGATGAAAATATATGGATCAAAACCTATTTTTTGAGAAGTTAAGGTAAAACTTCCCATTAAAAAATTTTATTGAAATAAACACATCTCCATATAGGATTGACTGTATGTAATGGCCTCACCACTTATACTACGATCTTCTCTTGATTCATGAGTTGGTTTTGAGATGCCAAAATGAGCTCAAATGTTTCCAAACTTAATTTGGTCTCTCTTTTAGGTCTAAACATGACTATTTTTAATGTAGCTATCTATAAGTGCCTTTTTTAGGGTTAATCAATTGTATCAAGTATATTAGACCTTGCATTCCATCAATGATACTCATGATACCAAACCTCCAATCGAGACTCTAACCAACCATGGTCTGAGGGGTTAAACATAGATGTGTCATTCTTGTCTTGAAGCCAATCAAAAAAATATGGAACTCTACAATTACCAAAAAACTATTCACAACTCTCAATAGTGTTTAATTCTAGTGAAATGAGATACTTTTGCTTATAATCCTATGACCACACATTCCAAACTAGTTGAAGTCAACATGAAAAGGATCAACATGATATTCAAGTCTACATATACCACTTGGTTCATATAAACCAATGCAATCAAATGATAAAACCTATCCATTGAGATTTTATAGGTAGTTTGGAGTGATAACGATATTAATAATTGTTCATAAAGTATAGACCATCAATATGGAAACCATGGCCATGAAATATAAGTACACAAGGAACCATAACATACACCAAGTACATTCACTTCAACTCCTCTTACCCTATCTGTACCAACTAAAAACCATTGACCTTTCTTGACTTATCTAAGGGAGTGATAATAGAGAGAAACTAAATTTTGGAAATTTAAATCTATTAAAGCCACCTGAGCTTGGAAATGACCTATGGGGATCTCAAAACACCTTTTTAAAGTCTTCACAAATGCCAAATGAGTCATATACTTCATGAAACTACTTGGAATTGATATTTTTTAGATGATATTATTATTTGTACATTGAACCTACAACATTTTAGTTTCAAAACTATCTTATAACATTGTATGATAATAAATATGTTATTTTTCACCTTGAAACATTTGTATTTTGATGGGATTCATGTACAACTTCTTAAAATGGCCAAAAGGTGGCATAAAAAGACATTAAGAAAGTTGACAAATATGACAAGGTTAAAACATGTTTTATATGACCTTTAAAGTGTGACTAGACCTCACTTAGGACCATGGTGATAATTTCAAACCTAAAATACCCTATGAAATTTTTGAATATGCAAGGGGGTTGAGCTAATTTTACCTAGGGTTAAATTTGGTCAACATTTTGGTAATTTATAGGGGATAACATGCTTGTTATGCTAAGGGCCAGTTACCTTCTCTTATCCTTGGGTAATGGAGTCACTCATATACTAAAATTGACATAGATATGCCTCTAAAAAAACACTAAACTCACACCAAACAATAAAATAAATAATTTCACAAAATAAGACACCAAGACACACACTTGTGCTCTCTAAGCAATTATGGAAACCACATAAACAACTCAAAGGTAAGCACACACCTATCCTAAAAATTAAAAGACCTAAAAACACCTAAGGTGAAGACAAATATTTATTGCTTTAACTAGGGTCAAAGATAGTGCTTCTAAAATCACTATTGTTCCATGAAAACAAACCATCATGGAATAAATGTTTGTCAAAGAAAATAATCTTATGGAGGTAATCAAATGATTTGACACTATTGGAGATTCTATTAATAACAAGTGTGTCACTTGGATCTCTCACTAACACTACATCTATCTTTCCAAGAGGCTTGTTTGAGATTATAACTTGATTGAGATTTCTCATGTTCACTTGACACTCCTTAGTTTGATAATTGGGAATCATGAATCTCTTTCTAACTTAAAATGTGTTTGAATTATGATATGTCTACTATTAGGATTTATCAAAGCTATCTTCTTGTTCCCCCAACCTTTTTTGGTCTACTAAAGTTGTTTCTTGCTTGGAAGAGACACCAAATTATTCTTTGTGTTCATTATTTAAATAGTTGACCTCATCTTTAGGTCTATATTCATTTTTAAAATTTATATGCTTGATTACCTCCTCAAACTCCTACACTATGGCATTAAATTTTTGACACATATCATTCACCTCTTCTCGAGGTTCATACTCATGAACATTATCTTCTTTGGAAATTAGGACTAAATTCTCACTATGACTATTATGCTTTGTCACACATGGGATATGAACATCATCATCCATGTTCAAAAGGTATTTTCCCTATGTAACATGTTATAGAGTGTCATCAGAATCTATTTCATTCATCATATTCTTCATGGAGGATGTATGTACCAAGACTAATTTCTTCAAATCCGTATTACTCAGCTCCACATTCATCAAGGTACAAGTTAGTTATGCCATTAATAAGTGTTAGAGTTTCTTGATCACTAAAATAATCCTCTTCATCACCGATATTGTTATTCATTTTATGTGTATAAGGTACATACAATTCTACATGAAAACTAGATAGAGGTTTGGATTTGATTGAAACCTTATCACCATACCTAGTCCTAAATGCCATATAGGACCAATCTATAGTCAAGTATCATCCAATATTAGTAGTAAAATCTCATGACAAGAAAAGAGAAAAATGAGGTGGCACATCCACAAACACAAATCTTGAGGAATAGTAAAATTAGGACAAGAATGAAGAACAAGTTTCAAACCTTTGATTACTCCAATTGTCTTGATAGAAGACCCATCCAATTATAACACTCCTTTAAAATGAGGCTCATACTTCAAGTTGAAATTATCAACTAATTTCTTGGGCATGACATAATTAATTTATCTACTATCAATCAAATAGTTTTAAACCAAACAATCTCAAATGATTATGGAGAGATATAATGAAGGAGGTTTGTATACTTCTTTGAACTTAATTAGTTGTCCCTCATTAGGCTTCAATGTGTTTGTCAAGGATCCATATTTCCCACTAGGCTCCTTGGTTTCTAAATTGAGTTTATAAATCTATTATTAAATAAGGTATGAATTTATAGGTATTTCAAGTGTATCCCACATTGATACATTCACATGAGACTTCATCTACTCTATAATGTTAGTGAAATAGCCACTAACCTTATTTTTTCCACTAGTAGGATTGATGTTTCCTACAACTTGAAAATTTTGAAGTGTGAAAGGACTCTTAGCATTATAAATTATTTTATCTACTTATGCATTTGGTACTATAGTAGACATACCTTCATTTTGGTATGTTTGAGCACTCATTAATGGACCATTACCATCCCCTTGAACCTATTCAATTACCTTTATCATGGCCCTTGTGTTTGTAGCTATAGGACTTGAATCTTTACTTGACTATCCTTAGTAATTCACAACATATGATTCATGTTTTTACCATTTTAATAAATTAGACCCCAATTTATTAATCTTTCCATTATTCTCTCATCCATTAGGTACCTCATCTTGAGTCATGGTTGGCATTATTCCTAAATTTGCCATGAAAGCTTGATTAAAGGACTCATTGCTATAGGTAGATGGATCATGAGGTTCATCCCATGGATGTTGACCCTCATGATCTTGAATAAGGTTGTTTTTAGTAGGCACTAATGATCTTGAGGTGGAAGGAGCATTGGGATTATATCCATTATATGACTTGGCTTGAACTAGTTGTCCTTGACCTTGAGAATGACCTTGAAAGGGTGGTCTATTGCCTTGATATTATGGGTAGGAATAAAAATACTTATAGTGAATTTATAAAGGACTCACTTTTTTCTATTGTATGATACTCTTGAGACCTAATATCTCTTGTTCAAGAACCCTCATTCATTTTTCCTCATTAGACTTAACTGGTTGACTAGGGGAAATAGGATTGTGTTATGGTGTAGGGATGGGAGTAATAGTAGGTGTAGGGGTTTTCAATTTAGAGAATAAAATATTGAGAGATATTGTAGAAATATTCCTATCCTAAATAAAACAATTCTTATACCTAATGGCCACTTCATAAGTATTAGGTAATGTGTTACCTTGCATAGATTTTATCATCATAGAAATATCACTGTCAAAATCATTAAGATAATAAAGGAAAGCAAGATGTGTAGTAGGTCTTACCAAGATTTATATCCTATCCCTTTTATTTTGAAGCCTTGTGTTAAATTCTTGAATAACTTCTTCAGGTGATCTCCTTATGCTAGTCAGGTGCTTAGTCAATGAAAAATTGTCACTCTCATCTTCAAATCTTTTCATCAAAGCATCACCCAACTCATCCCATGTGGTGATAGATTTAGGGGATAATGTACCATACCAATCAAGATGTAACACCTTGAAATAGATATAAAATAACCTAATTACTATGTTCTCGTCAATGATGTGATGTATATTACAGAAGTTAGAAATGTTTTGAATGTGCTCATAGGGGTAATAAAAGTCTCACCAGTATATTAAGGGACACTTTTGAGGGAAGATATGGGAATGCCATCATAATGGGAAAGAATTATAGGAATATATAAATTGAATGAAAAAAAATTAGGTTCATTTACATGGTATCTTTAGGACTTTTCAAGAATATTCTAATAAAAAACTTTCTTATAGGTCTATGAGCAAGGTATGATTTATTTGGGTAAGGATGCATGTTGGAAAATCTGTATGCTTTAACTACATAGTATGGAAGCTATTGGAAATCAAAAGGAATGACTTTGGTATGAGATATTTTACTTACCTTAATCATGAAATAATGCATTATTCTACCACTAATATTCAATTATTAGAGTCATAAGATATTGTCAGAATTGGACTATTACATCTTCCTTATTGTCAAGGCTAGCATCCACCATGAATAACCTTCTTGGAATTCAAGTCCCAATATGCATACTAGAAATATTATATCCTATATTTTCACCTTAGAGAATTCAACCAAACCTTATCAAATTTAAGATAACATGGAACTATCTCTACATATAGGCAAGCTATTACAAGAGATAGATCTCTAGATTATGGGCTAGCTCCCTTGATATATATTTTAGGCTCACACTCTACACTAGAATAATCTCTATTTGGGGGTGAAAATGGAAGAAAGAAACATAAAATTAACCTAAAATAATGGATTTGATACACCAAGGATATCTCCACAAACATACTTGCATTTTCACTAAGGTAGACTGTTAAAGCTAATCTCAACTCAAAGGTTATTCTATCATACGTGTTTCTACATAAAGGTAGATTGCTATGCATATCAAAAGTTGAGAGAAAAGGAGGTATAATATAAAACACTACTAATTTCCTTGACACCTAAAAAATATATGCACTTCATGAGACCTATTATAAGAAATGTATTACTCACATAATGCATACTAGAGCAGAATGAAAGCAAGGAAAAAACATTCATCAATTGTCATCCAAATGGACTAATTGACATACTTATTAAATAATTTTAGAGACTAAATATGCTTTATAAAATTTTATCAAAAGGAAAAGCAAGATGTCAAAATTAGCAGGGCTTCGCCATACCAATTATGGATGGTTTATAATGTCAAAATGGCTTCAATATATAGAGCATATGAGAGGAGAGAGAAAGAGTGACATTAAAGAGTCACAAGGCTAAGTGTTAATTTTTGAATACTAGTTAAAATACAAGAGGATTTATATAATAGGTCATGAGCTTCTCTTAGACAAGTGTCCATCTGAAACATGACATCTTCCTCAAGTTGGTGTATTTACATTTCATTATCCTTCTTGAAATTTTTCTCTTAATGAAGAGTTCACTTAACTACCTATAACTACCATGTAATTTATTAAAACATATCATCTAACTTGATAAGGTTAAAAAATGACTATGAAGGTCATTATATTCTCCATAACTAATGACTTTCTCTTTGACACTTGTTGTTTACTTCCTTGTAGTAACTTAGTAGCCCTTTAAACCTAGACTCTCACACTTGTCACTAGGGTGAGTTATAGATTCTCAAAAAAGTTAATTTTATATATGTGATACACATAATTATAACCTATTTTTATTTTATTCCATCAGATAGACCTAAAAAATATTCAATATCACACTCATCTCCATTTTACGTAGTCACCTTGCTTCTCACTGTTCTATCCAAGACTGTCTGCAAGAACTAGTTTAGTAGAGGGATGTATATGAATGGATAAGGTGATAATTGGGTTTTAGGAGTTATAAAACATCTCCAAACACATTAAAAAATAATTTTCATCTTCCTAATCCCTTTTTCACCTTCAATTCAACCCAAATCTTATAGAAAATAGAGAATTTAACTCATCCATATAAGTAACAGTATAAAACAATTAAATGGTGAGGAACCTAAGAGAGCGTCAAGTTTATCCAAATAAATTTATAGGTAAATTACCCCTTATATATTCATTATTCTTCATATCTTTCTCATCAAGATCTTATGAGGGTTTTAATAGGATTTTTGGTCATTTAGGTTATTAACAATGATTCATAAAGGTTAAGCCCTTAACCCTTAAACCAATGCCACTGAGTTTGATTAAAATACCCTATTTAATTACCCATAAGTTATTGAGAAAAAATTCACATTTTTCATAGAGATATGAGTGAAATAAAATGGCTTCTTGATTCTTATGATGCATTCTAGACACCTATGAGGCAAATTTAAGCCAAAATGACCAATTCTAAGTTGTTCTCTATAAACCACTGAGTCAAATAAATATTTAAATATCCTATAAATTATATTATATTGCTTTATATTGTCATATGGTTATATGTATGATATTACACACCTCATGGTCCATGCCTAGTTCTTAGGCCTAATAGGCATAGACTGTGTATTATATGACCACTTGTGAGTGATCATAGTGAATTTAAAACCATATAAAAATTTAATCATATTAAATTAAACCCTATAAATAATCCAAAAATAAGTCTTGTCTCTCCATTTTATCCTTTACCCTTCATATATTGGGTCTACAAATTGTCTTGATTGTGGAGTACCTCTAGTCTGAGACAAAATAGTGGACACTTATCATGTTATTCTAACCCAAATGAGACCATGGAAATATTTATTAAATCATGATGATAATTTATATCATGTTTTAAATCTATAAGATAATTATAGAGCCCTCAACATCTCAATCTCTCAAGACTAGCTTTTAGGTCTATGATTATGTGCAAGATTTTGGTAGACTAGACTAAGTATGAGGTTTTGAACTAGTTTACTCAAACATATATGTTTTTCTTGTCTCAAAAAATTACATGAAGTGTGATATCATCACCCTGAGTGTTATACATGGTCATCCATATTATAACTATGTCCACCAACCAAATTTTCATCCTTCATTAGCCTAGGTTAGTCTACAATTATGACTTGAAATTGTAGGTGTTCATTAGGGAATATGAGAGATTATTATGGGCGGTGACATGTGTTTTAATATTGTAATGTAATTTTTTGTTCCATCCTAAGGTAAATGTGGGTATCTTACATCTATATAGACACATTTTTCCTTTGAAACCAAGGCTTCATCCCTTTACCATCAATAGACTATAGTGTCATTGTTACATTGCAATATTCTAGGTTCCTTTTAGTTTGATAGAAATGTAGTTATCTAAGTGTCTCCATTAGAAACTTGACTGAGTTTAAATCCATTTAAACATCATTATTTTGACCTAATCAACCTCTTGTTGAATTATCATATTACTTTTAGGCCTAATCAATAAGAATGAAGCCACTAGGCTTACACAGACCTCATAAACCTTTACCAAAAAGATGATACTATATGGAGAAAAACCTCTTTTTAAAGAGGTTAAGGTAAATTTTCCCATCAAGCAACTTTCTTAAAATTGACATCTCTCCATCTAGGTTTGACTGTATGTAATGGCCTCACCACTTAAACTATGAGCTTATCCTAATTCATGAATTGGTTTTGAGATGCTAAAATGATCTCAAATGTTTCCAAACCTACTTTGGTCTCTCTTTTAGGTTTTAACATGAATAGTTTCATGTAACAACTAATAGGTGTCTATTTTAGGGTTACTTGATTATATTAAGTGTCCTTGACCTTGTATTACATAAATGATCCTCTTGAGACCAAACCTTCAATCTATCCAACCATGGTCTGAGGGGTTGAACATAGATCTATTATTATTGTCCTAAAGCCATTCATAGAAATATGAAACTCTGTAATTACCAAAACACTTTTCAAGCTCTCAATAGTTTTTAGTTCTATCACAATGAGATATTTCTACCTACATTCCTATGACCACATGTTCCAAACTAGTTTAATTAAACATGAAAATGATGAACATCCTCTAAAATTCAACATACACTAGTTGGTTCACATAGACCAATGTAATTAGATGATAAAACTGAGCTATTGAGATTAGATAGGTAGTTGGGAGGTGATAAAAATCTTAGTGATTGTTCATATAATATAGACCTTTAATATTTAAATGATGACAATTAAATTTAAGTACATAAGGACCCCTAACATCCACTAAGTGCATTTACTTCAACTCCTCTTATCCTATCCATAACAACTAAAAACCATTGATCATTTTTGACCTATCCAAGGGAGTGATAGGAGAGAGAAACCAATTTTAAGAAATTTTAGATTTTTTAAAGATATATGAGACTATAAATAACATATTTGGATCTCAATACACATTATTTAAGTCTACACATGTGAAAAATGATTCATCTAATCCATATAACTACCTAAAACTAGCCTTTTTTAGATGATCTTGTTTATATGTTGAACCTGTAACATTTTAGTTTAAAAAATGTCCTTTGACATTATCTGATAGGAAGTATGTTAGATTTAAGTTTAATTTATTTTTATTTTTATGGTATTTACATACTGTAGACAACTAAAATTGACCACCAATGTCCTTTGACCAGACTTCAGATTGATTCTTACCAACCTTTACAACTTAAGCTTAGGAATCACTGAACATCCCAAATTTGCTTATGCGTCATTTATCAAAAATTATAATCATGTTGAGACATCCCTAATTGTGGTATCCTACTATAATTAAAAAAATATCTCACATATTCATCTCTAGTCATTATGTGGCATCATAACATGTAATTTACCATATAGACCTATTAAGTGGGGTAAGTGCACACATAAAATCAAATCTTAAAAGAGCTAAATGGGTAAACAAAATTAATTAAAATGATAAACCAAATTAAATTCTTAGTTTAATTATCCATGTGTAATTAATGAATTTCTAAAAAATTAAAATCAAAATTATGAAATATCATAGCTTTTCATGATTACCTTTTATGAGTTGTCAAGCCTTTGAAAATATCTCAAAATATCTCACCCATGCCTGTTCATTACAAATCATTATTTATTGAGAAATTTTAACTTTACTAGGTTTAATTGATTCATTTAGGTTAATTTGAACCCATTTCATGTTTAAACTACACTTTAACTCACCTTAAGTTGGGTTTAGTTTCTAAGCCTATAAATACAAGCCATTACCTATTGAAAAGAGAGCTTGGAAATTGTAGAGTTATAATGCAGGTTTTGTAGAAAGATTCATAGAAATAGTGTTATAATGCCAAAATATTGATCCAAGTTCCATCAATCCACAACAATAATCCAAATAAATCAAGCCATAATTTTTCCAAAGAGAGAAGGAGCAAAGAATACTCCATTGTCAAAGAATCTTTGAGCACAAATTGAGCAAGCCACACAATGAATCATTTATAACATTCAAGGAAGGTAAGAGAGTGTTGTTATTTTACATTTTAATTATGTTTTCAATTTATTTTTTCATTAATATCCACCTATTATCTAGGTAATTAAGTGTTATCATGTTAATTTTTTTTATTTATATTTTATTACTTGTTATAACACTTGATATAACCTCCCTTCTTATTTTCTTTGATCACAAACGGCATGCCCGGTGGGACATACACCCCAAAAAGTTGCTCTTAAAGACTTATAGATTATTTTAATAATGATTTTCATGTCAATACTTAATATTTCTAACCAAATAAGGTGAATAATCTAAGTGAAGGGATGTTTTTATCGGTCGTGAGTTTACTCTATGTAATTGTAAATTTTCTCTCTAGACAACAATATCATAATTTACACTATTGTAGTTTTGCCCTATTTTTAGTGGTTTTGCATTTAAATAACATAATTTATATTAACATCTATTTGTTTACATGATTTATTTGAGATATTTCAATAAAATAACTCTATATTCATGATATCATAATACCAAAATTGCATGAATTATGATATCAACTTTATAGCTGTGATTTTGAAACTAACCATTAGCAGTCAGGCTAGACATTTATGGTCAAGTTGTAATATCATAAATTTTAGATTAGTAATTTTGCCTTATAATTTATTATTTTTCTTATAGAGTAGTGATTTTTCATGTTATACTCTATTTTATTGAAAACTATGTTATTGCACTGATATTTGCAATTTTGAAGAGTTGCAGGTTTGATTTGTGTTTTGTGGTTTTGCACTGTGTAAACCCAAAAGATAAATTAAACAGGTTTTTTTATTATTATATTTTTTCTTAAAAGTATAATGAGACCCTCTAATTTATCTAGGGCCAAGTCAAGAAAGGGACCTAAATTTATAATTACCAAGTCTTGAACACTTCACTTTGGTGCCTAAAAAGATTAGTTAATTTTTGAACGTTTGGTTTAAGTGCTTAAAATGAGCTATAGGTGTTTTGGCTTCGTTTGATTTGTCAAAATTCTTAAAAGTTTTTAAAATAATCCAAGGGGCATAAAAATTCATCAAACATTTCAATTTGGTGCTTTAAAATCAGTTCTTACTTAGATTGTAATTTCTTAAAAGTGTTTATTATTTGTGTGTTTTTGTGCAAAATGAAGAGTGTGTGTTTTTTCTCCCCCCATCTCCTTTAGGGAAGTTAGGTGTCAAAAATCACCTTTTCATTACATTTTTGACTATTCCAAGGCATAGAAATAATATTTTTTAGGATCTCCCTAAAACCCATATGGTTTGGGTGATCTAAAAATAACCTCAAAGTTCTTTTCACTTAGATATTTTCTTTCATGCAACTTGGCTTATGGAGGGAAGTTCATAGATTCTTCATGAGTTCTTTAGGGAAGCTTTGACCTAGGGTTTCATCTCCCAGTATTGTTTCAACCCCAATCCATGACAAGGTATAAAAATTAGGATATGTATATTATGAGAGCCAAGGGGGTGAGTTGTTAACCTCTCCTTTCATAATGAAAACCGAAATTAAGTTTGGTTAACTAGTGGATTACACTAAGTAGTACATGGATGGAATCACTATGCAAATGAATAAAACCTTGCATAGTAAGTCAATCAGTATGAACTAAATTGACATGATGTGTCTCTAGTATTGATCATATATGGGACCATCTAGATGGTCAAAAATTTAAGTTTTAGAATAACACCACTTGTCATAGAAATATTATTGATGCAGGATGAGCAGCCCAAAGGTCCATGTCATCATACAATCTCTTGGGAGAAGGGGATATAAAAACCTTACTAATTCATGCACTTTATTTTTGGATTAACACTTAAAATCCTCCCAAGAGCATGTATATATATTAATTTCAATAATATGATACAACTTTGTCAGTTATAGGATCTAGGACATTATACTTAGTTGTATCTTCTCATTTATTCCTTTATTTCTTGGTCCTTGAGTCAAAAACTTTATTTATTTTTTCCATGTCAAAAGGGAGTTTCATGTCTACACCACTCCATTATTTGACACCATCTATTTGACACCTTGTTTTTACCTTAGTCTTTTGTCAAAAATGTTGCGTGTCAATTTATTGAAATGGGTAACATTATGGTGCCCAAATAATTTCAAGTTTATTCCTTGAAATATTTAAAACAAACCATTATTTATATATTTAGAGAGTGATAACACTATTATGTTACTTGAATCATTTCATAGACTTTTATATTCTTGTGTCCAAAGTTTCCATTTTTCAAACCAATCCACTTGTGCCTTTAGGATCTTTGTTTATTACCATTATTCCATTCACCTTTGTCTAGATTGATTGTTCAAAAATCCTAATTTTTTGAAGTTGAATATTTAATTAACTTTGACAAGTTTGAATTCAAACATTTATTGATTTTTGTTTATGCCTTATCTAATTAGGGATTAGACACAAATATTTATCTTTTGGGTTGTGTAACTTAGGTTAACTCTTTACCCAAATTTGAAAACTATTTGTTTGTGCCTTTATTTGGGAGGAAATAGTTTATCTTCAAGTACCTTTTGTTTAGTGAATTATGCCAATTTTACCAAGTTCATGTCTAATGTCAAGTACCTACTCTATGCCATAGTGTTTCAAATTTTTTAGATTAAATACCCCTCTGTTTCAAGTCTATATTTTTATTCCACATTTGGCCAAAAGTCCTATCACATGCCTTTGTTTGAGCCTAGATTTTGATTCCACGTTAGGCCAAAAGACCTAGCAAGGTTTACTTTCCTAGATTAGACCTATTCAAAATACTTGGAACTTAGAGTTTTGATTTTTTTTAGTTCATCCACTTGACCTATGTGATATATTTAATGTTAGACATTTGACGTTATACTATCATATACCAAGTCTATGCATAGACTCTTTTTGGAGATACAACTACATTTTTGACCAAGTTAGATCGAGTTTGAACCTTTTATTTTTTTAGATTTTATTTTTTGGAGTTTATATAACTCTACCCCTTTTATCACAAAGCATTCACTATTGATTTTAACATGTCTAACTATACATGTAGTGGAGATATGTATAATCTAGGTTATAGTAATGTGATTGCACAAGAAGACATTATTTAAGATCCATATGGAGATGATGTCATTTGTGAGATGGATCTATATCCACCTTATAGTGCTTAATTAAGAGAATAGATTCAAGATCCTTTAGCTCATTATTTGGTCAACATGCTTCCATATTGAGATCAGGACTAAGAGCAAACATCACAATACCTAGATAGCATACATTTGATTTTATAACGAGTCCAACAACAACCAGACTACATTATAATTCCATGAGCCTATTATCCTTGTTTGATCATCACTTGATTTTTAATATGTATGAGGTTTTAATCAAAGACACAGAGGTATGGGCTAAGTTTCTGGTAGACTTTCCCCATGAAAACTTGCCAAGTCTAGTAAGAGTGCCTTATAATATGCCTTATAATCAAAACAACAAATAATCCTCTTCTATAAATCATCAAGGTATAGTGCCAATGCCATATCAGGATCCTTGTATGATTTTCATAGGAAAGGGCCTCATGGAGGACCACTTCATATAGATGCAAAGAGCATACCAAACCTATCTAAAATTATCATGCAACTTCAATAACATGACCATCTCAAAGCTCCTCTTATTGAGTTAGGTCTTTTAAAAGGAATCTTAATTAAATTGATAGGCCAATAAAATCAATATATAGACCCATTCATGAAAATTAATTTAGTTGGAAACACGTTCAATGCCCCCACCATCAAATAAGTATCTTCTACTTTTATGTATAATTTTGAGCTAAACATAATGGACCAGATGAAATTACTATCCAATCCAGACCAAAGTGGTGTAAATGTACAAAAAAATACTCCACAAGAAAATGTGCATTTACTTAACACCATGAGTGGTTCACAAATTTAGGAAGAAGGAACTTCTACTTCCTAATCATAAATAGTAACTACCTCTAATATTCAACTAGTTGCTTCTTCAAGCTCCCAACCTTAAGGATTAATTAGTCAAGCAATGACCAGTGATATACCTCAACAAAATGTGATGAATATTACTTCACCAAAATAAGTGATGACTAACATTCTATAGTAAAATGCACTATCTAACTTACCCATGCAAATCATTTTTCCACCTTAATAAGTGGCAACCAATGTTCCACCTCACTAGGTAGTGATGAACATACCTCTTCAGTCACATACCAACATACCATTACAATCACAAATGATGTCTAATCAATAATGCACAAGTATTGGTTAGTAATAAATACCAAACCTTCAACATGCATCTACTTCCAAATAAGGTTTGTGCATCCAAGACGTTCCAATGTTCCACAAGTATTGATTAGGAAACAATTTCCTTTTATTCCTTATGTGCCACAAGTTCAATGATAGGGCCTTAGTTTAGAAGTTTCCCTTAATCATCAAGGTTTGACTATTTGATAGTAAGTGCCTAATCCACCTTGATAGGAATAATACAACTATATCATTCTATTTCAACCAAAATTTCCCTAAAACTAGGCCTATATACCAAATCTTAATTATAATATTGCATCATAGTGCGTACACTTCCAATAATTACATCATAATCCATATATGCATATTCCTAGTCAATTCTTGAATCAAAAAAACCTTTCATAACAAACCATGTCTCCATTATACCTCAATCAAATTAATCCACTTTTGACTACCCATCTTCCACTTCAAGTTAATATTCCCTTCAATTTATTTGCATAGGAACTACAAAAAATGAAGGATTCCATTTCCCTCATTTATGCCAAAAATAGAACTAAGAAGTTTAAGTTGGATGACATGTGTTCTTACCTATTCAACATCGAGTACTTGTAAATAGCATTTCCTCTAGGGTATGAACCACCAAAATTCAACAAATACAAGGGAAAAGGTGATCCCAAGTCCCATTTAACTAAATTCTTTGTTGTGTGCTAGCTAGTGGCCTATAATGACATATAACTCCTATTTTTATTTTCAAGGAGTCTAAAAGAATAAGTATTGGAGTGGTTTATAAAATTTTAAAATAATTTATTTTCTGACTTTGATGATCTTTTAAACAAGTTTGTGAAACACTTATACTATAATATTGAACACAATATCTCATTGGAAAATTTGACACAAGCTAAATAGAAGGCTAGTGAAAGATTTACAAGTTATTTGTAGCAATGGAGATTTCTTGCATGTTGATTCACCTATAGTCTACTAGACAAATAACTAGCCATTGTGTTTACCAAGAATTTACACAATGAGATATCTTACCATTTAGAGCTATAGTGTGCACATAATTTAAAATAAATCACTGACGAAGGTTTGTTAATTGAAAGAGCCCTGATTAAAAAATGGATTATTAAACTTACCTTATCAAATCAGAGCCAAAATGAAAACTAGAATAACATCAAAAATTAGAACCAAATCCAAACACAAGTGATGCAACCAACCTAGATAATTATGATAAACCCAAGCAATTCAATCACAAAAAGAATGTTGTGGGAAATAGAGTAACCAAATCACAACATATCCAAATCATGAAAGCACCATCTGCTCAGCCTATATTGCATATGTAAATCAATCCTAACCAACAACCTCTTCAATAAATATAGCAAACAAAACATCTTAAACCAACACAATAAACACAAAAACCTTTGACTTTATAAAACCCTCCTCCAAGGATAACTATACCTACTCATCATGTCTTTAGTGACTTTGGATAACCCATTGAATCTATGTTTCAAAATCTTACTAAATTTAAATTGATTAATTGGCCTATCCTGAATCACTATCATAAGGGCATTAACTATCTAGACTAGTATAGGAAAAATGAAATCTATGAGTATCATCAAGTTAATGACCATAATTTATGTTATTATATGCAAATTAAACATCTAACTGAGAATATGTTGGAAAATAGAGAGATCACGTTAGAATATGGAGCTTTCACATCAAATTAGAACTTGATATTTATCAAAACCCCTTTCCATAACATAACAATCAATAATAATAATAATAATAATAATAATAATAATAATAATAATAATAATAATAATAATAATAATAATAATAATAATAATAATAATAGAGACAAGTACAACAACAACAAAAGTATCAAATAATCAAGATAAAACTAACAAAATTAGTAATAGAACCAATAACATCAAATTAATGGATAAAACCATGGCCATAATGATGCCAATATCTAACAGACCTACCATGTAGTTTTACATGACTACAACAAGGTTTTAGGTCATATTATAAGAGGTCATGTTTCCACCATCTCTATTAATCCAAGACCAAGTACCAATAAAAAAAACTGCTGGTAATTAATTCATATCAATTAACCCATGTTGATGATTCTTCTTTGACCTGGGATTACATATAGGCATACCAAAAAATAGAGATTAATAATTTTTGACTTCATATTGATAACTCATCATTGACCTATGACCACACACAAATGCACCAGTAACTGGGACTTATCCTATCGAGCCCCCCATCCACCATAATTTATTAGAAATAATGGTCATGTATCTAATCTTTATTATGTAATCAAAACTCAAAAATAAAATATTATCATACTAGGCCCACAACCATCTACCACTTCACCTATCCAACATACCATTCTGGCTAAGAACAAGCCATTTACCATTGTGCAAGAAAAGATGTTTGATATTGTAGAATAATTAAAGAAGATGACCACACAAAACTCTATTTTGGATTTATTATGTAAGTTAACCATCCATAATAAAATATTAATAGAGTTCCTTAGCCAATCCCAAGTTCCTAATGACATATCTCCAAACAAATTTCAAGCTTTGGTTGGACATCTAGCTAAGTCAATAATTAACCTTCGACCAAAATGATATGTTATCCCTTAGCCCATTGCATAATAATCCATTATACATTGATTTTGTCATAACACAACAAAAAGTGAAGCGTGTCATTATAGACAATGGATCAGGTCTAAATATCATGTCTCTAAAGCTCATCAAGTTCTTGGGTACACAAAAATTGATCTCCAACTAGAGATGATAATTATCAAGGCCTATGACAATGAAGAATAGGAATCACAAGGCACCATATGCTTGCTAGTTATTATTGGGACCTTGACCCATGATACTTTATTCCATGTGTTAGACCTTAATTTAATATATAATATTCTTTTGGGTAGACCTTAGATACATTAAATTTGTGTAATCCCTTCAACATTACACCAATGTATCAAGTTCTCCCATTCAGGCATCAAGATTATTATCCATGGATATTTGCAGCCATATGAACATTACAAGAATTTAGAGGATAAGTACCAAATCTATAAATAACACTTTGTCTTGAATCTATTTATTAAGAAGGATAAGGGGAAATAAATATTTGTTAATTCACCAGAGGTCAAATGCATTAACCTTGATACCCTTGATTCACTTTCCTATATGCCACCTCTTGAAATGTCTAATAATTATACCATCTCGACTAATGGTCCAAGAGAATATTTGACCCATGATACATTCCATATTGCTAAGATTATATCAAAACCCAAGCCCTATGAAAGACCTAAAGCCAAATCATCTTGCATGGAATGAAAATGAAAGGGAAAAGCCAAAATGTGTAGTCTAGCACCTATGATTTTCATACCAGCCTTTGGCAAAAAATAAGACACTCTTTAAAATAATGAATTTTGGTTTTATAATGACAAACTATATGACTACTACCTAAATGCTAAATATATCATTTCAAACAAAATCATGAAGAAACATGTCTATGAAGGAGAAGACATTTGGCTAAATAAACAGGGTCTACTTGAGCCAATTTATGCCACTTGGACAAATGAACCTATGGAATCAGATTTGAACTTCTTGGGGATGACCCCATATATCTTATTCATGTTCCAATGCTAATAACTAGTGATGATGATGTCAATAGTGAAGCAGAGTCTAATCATAGCCCTTTTGATGACCTAGCCACAACTAATTTGTTTAACACTAATGCCATTTGTACCTTTTAACCAGTCATTCACTATAATCTACTTCCATTATATTATCCTTAACTGATATACTAGGGCCAACAAGAATCAGCATTGTCATTTGATGAGTTTCATAATGTGGTGTGACACTCAATTCATTTAATGACACCAAAAACACAATCAAACAATCTTAAGAACTCCTTCAAGGCATTCAGGTTTATGACAAGATGTTGTTTTGACAATACATAAACATTGACACTTGGATCTCAACATGGAACCATATGGAAATATTCATATACAAAAAAACACCATATAAGATATACTAGACATACCCTAACTAACCTATTTACACCTAACTTAAGACCTTTGAATGATTATAAAAGATGTACTAGGTCACTAGACCAAACCATGCTCTTTAGCAAGACTAGGGGCTTATAACCATATTGACCCTATATTTTCCTCATAACTTCCTTTAAACCTTAGATAATACAAAACTCAAACATTTTACTGATACCCATTAATGGATTACACAACATACCTAAGTTTCACCTATGATTATTTTGTATGGAATGGTACTAACAATAACTATGACAGACCTAATTAGGCCTCTAAACTACCCTATTTTGGAGATACAGAGAGTATAAGGATGATCCAAAGCCTAAAAATCACATGATAAGTATAAAATGACACTTTTTGACTATTCTAATTAAAATCCACTTAGTTATTAAACCTAAATCACCATTGAACCACTCTGTCTCAATATTTCTATGTATACAAGGACTAAAAGAAAAAGTTTTAACTATAAAGTATAATTACCAATGGAGTTGGACCTTGAAACTTTGGATAGTGGACATAAATTCTTGGAGCATCAAGATTTCAATTTTTTAAGATTTTTCATGATACAGATTCTTAGATCGACTAAATTCTAGTTAAGGCCAATCCACACAAAATTGAAGCTAAAACACTCATCTTATGTTTTCAAGAGCTCAAATAAATTTTCATGAGCTTATCTTGACCTCCTCCATGTTCTTGAGTAGTTAAATAGAATAAATAACTCATAGAGATATTGACTATCAACTTCTCCCTTGCTGCCCTATCTGGTTCAATCACACAGTCATAAGGAAAGTATGTACTAAAGTCTATAATTTGTCTTCAAAACCTTTTTTTAACATTATCTCATGTTCAATAGATGATAATACATATGTTTTAGTCTAAATATTCATCTAAAAAGTGTGTAAACCAAACTTAGACTCTTAGCACCTATTCCTAGCCTCACACAACCAACTCCCAAAAATGGAGTTAACAACTTACTAAGCAAAAATAAGATACCAACCACTCCATATCTCATATAAATGACATGAAATTACCTATAATAAGGTATTAAAATCCATTTTAGTTGAAAATCTACAAAATCTTGGCCTTTAGACACATTTAGGCCTTATTACATGTTTAGGAGATACATTTTCAAATTTAAAAATTTGAATAACATAGTTTTGGAGGAAAATATACTTAACACACCTAGACAACCTAGGACTCAACCAAGAACATGAAAAACACATTGATAACATGAGGATGCTCCTACATCATTCTTCTAATGAGAAAAAATAATAATTCTTCACTTGTTTTTATTCTCCATCAGTTCTTCCACACTTGTGCCCAACTTGAGGATGTCATTTACAATCAACCATGTTGCATCTTTAGCTAGTAGGTTCTTCCACTTGATCAGATACTAAAAGTATTAATTTCATCTTATTTTCTTGACCACTTTCTTGTCTAAAATCCTCTCAACCTCCTTTGGTATTTCCTTTGGTAGTTATTGTTCCCATTAGACAGCTTCATCAATCCCTATTTCAAATTCTTTAGTTGATTTCTCTTCACATTGAATATTGGAGAGATTCCAATCCCTTTTGGTAGTTATATCTCATAATTATTGTTTGAAAACTTCCTTACCACCTTGCATAGACCAATTTTAGTCACTTTTAACTTGTATTATTTAATAGTAACTCTTTCTTTCCTAAGGTGGACAAGAATAAGGTCTCCAACACTGAAACTAACCTCTCTCCTATTTTGATCTTCCCTTTGTTTTTATTTAATCATTTTTTCTTCAAATTTCCTCTTTACTTATTCATGTAAGTTTTGCATGGCATTGGCAAACTCCTCTACATAAACACTTCTTTATTCCATCTTACCTAGATCTCTCAACTCATATACACCCCTAGGATGTATTCCATACAATATTTGGAATATACTCATTATTTTACTCCTATTAGGAGAATCATTATAGGCAAATTCAGCTTGTGCAAGTACAAGATCTCATTGTTTTGGATGCATGATTATCAAACTTCTTAAGATATTGCCAAGGATCTTATTAAAAAAAATCATCTAACCATCAGTTTATGGATGGTAGGTTAATATAAAGCTCAAATTTGTACCCAAATTCTTCCATAAGGTCCTCCAAAAGTGCCCAACAAACTTTGTGTCCTTTTTTGAAATAATGCTCCCAGGGAGCCCATGCAATCTTACAATTTCTTGGAAGAATAGATTAGCTATGTTAGTTACATCATTGGTTTTTAAACATGGAATTAAGTGATCCATTTTATAAAATCTATCAAATACTATAAATATAGAATCATAACTTTTTTGAGTTCTTGGCAAACCAAGTACAAAATCCATACTTACTGAATCCCAAGGCCTATTAGGAATGGGTAGTGGCTGGTACAAACCTATGTTTTGACTAATTACCTTGGCATGTTGGAATAATTTATATATTCTAACAAAATTATTGAAATCAGCACCCATACCTAGCCAATAATAATGAACACTTAATTGTGTTAGTGTCTTATTCTACCCAAAATGTCCTGATAAGTTGCCACTATGCTTTTCCTTCAATAGGTTCTCCCTCATGGAAATTTAGGAATGCAGAGTTAACTACCCCTAAATAGTAGACCCTCTTGTATCATTAAATCCATCCAAGGAATTCTATCATCCCCTAGTGTATTCATGAAAGCTTCATATGGTTCCTTGAAGTCTGAATCTTCCTTATACATCTCTTTCAAATCATCAAATCCCAAGATGTTGACTTGAGATTCCTACATGATTAAGATCCTGTTACTTAGAGAATCTTAAACCTTGTTATATTGTCCCTTATTATTCTTAATATTTAATGTGAAACTTTTAAAAAACTCAATCCATTTAATATGATTTTGACTCAACTTGTTTTGATTTCTAATGAACTGCAAAGCATAATTGTTAGTGAAAAAAACAAACTCTTTAGGCAAAAGATAGTGCCTCCATTTCTTCAAGGATTATACAAGAGCATATAAATATTTATCATAGGTTGATTACCTCTTCTTATCATCACTTAGTTTCTCACTAAAGTATGTTATAGGCTTCCCATCTTGGCTTAAAATAACACCTATGGTAGTCCCACTAGCTTCACATTCCACTTGAAAAAGATTATTAAAATCAGGAAAATTTAGCATTGGTTATCTAGTTACCTTATTTTTCAAAAATATGAAACTCTTATTAGTATCCTTAGTCCAAGAAAAACTTATTTTATCACCCTTGATTGTGTCTATCATTGGAGAAACAATTCCACTAAAATTCCTTATAAATTACCTATAGAAGCTAGAAAAACTGTGAAAGCTTTTCACCTCAAATGTGCTCTTGGGTGTAGGCCATTAAAGTATTGATTTGATATTCTCCTTATCCATCTTCATTCCTTCTTTTTAAATCACAAATCCTAAGTAGATTAATGTTGTCCTCAATAAAAGGTACTTTTTCACATTGATTAATAATTTTTATTAATGTAGCGTATCCAATACCATTCTCAAATGCTTAAAATTCTCTTCCTTAGTTTTAATAAACACAAAAATATCATCCAAATACACTATCAAAAACTTACCAAAAAACTCCTTAATTACTTCATTCATCAGCCTCATGAATGTTCTTGGTGCATTGGTTAGCCCAAATGGCATGACTAACCACTAATAGAACCCACCATTGGACTTGAAGGCTATTTTACACTAATACCCTTCTCTTATTCTAATATGATGGTATCCAATTTTAAAGTCTATCTTATAAAAATACACAGATCCACTCAAATAATCAAGTAAATCATTAATTCTAGGCAATGGGAATCTATACTTGATAGTTATCTTATTGATTGCTCTAGAGTCTATACACATCCTCCAAATTCCATCCTTCTTATTAATTATCACTTTGGGGACATAAAAATTAATTATACTCTCTCTTACCAATCCTTTATTCAACAATTCTTGGATTTGATGCTTAATTCTTCATTTTCTCCTGGGGTCATTCTGTAGGTAGCCTTATTTGGAAGATTTGCTCCTAGAATCAAGTCTATGTGATGGCTGATGCTTCTCAATGGTGGTAACTCATTATAAAAATAATCTACCACAATATAAATTTAATCATTCAACATATCTTAGATCTATAGAGGTAAATACGTTAATTTAGTACTAATGACTACACTTCTTGGCTTACCAATCACAACAAAGTTTACATCTTCCTTCTTCATTTGATGTAGGAAATGTTTTCCATTCATTAGAAGAAACTTATAATTATGTCTTATAGTAGTATTATAATCATCCTCCAAAGGTGTAAGTGTGTTATTTATCCCATCCTTCTCAAACATGTATGCATTCTACCTCCATCATGTATAGCCTTCTTGTCAGATTTCCAAGGCCTTCCAAGAAAGATATGACACACATCCATAGGCATAACACCACATTAAATCTGATATTTATATGTTTCTATATGAAAATCCACTTTTCATTGGGAACTTACCAAAATTTTGTGTCCTTTTTGCACCCAAGAGATTTGATAAGGTGTAGGATGTACCTCCTTCTTCAATCCTAGTTTCTCCACCATCTCAGTTGAAACAAGATTATCTATAATCCCACTATCTATGATGACCTTACAACATTTTCCCTTGCTCTTACATGTAGTCCTAAACAAATTTTTCTTTTGTGGCAATTCCACAACCTCCTTGTTAGGATTTAACAAATTCTTTTCATTAAAAGAGACTCACCTTCTTTTAGAACATCTTCATGAACTATTACTAGTCCTTTAGCTTCTTCCTCACCTTGAGCCACATGCACACTTCTTTCATGACTAGTATAAGTTTTCTCTAGACACTCGTATGATCTATGGCCTACATATTTGTTGCACTTAAAGCATTTTCCCATGAATCTTACTCTTCCCCTTTGGTATCCTTGGTATGTCATTATTCATGTTGGTGTATAGCTGCCTCTTGAGCTTTGTGAGCTGTTGACCTCTTCTTGGGATGTTTGAAACTATATTATACCTCCTTATGATCATCTACCTCTGATGGATCTGCCTCTTCCTCTTGAAAAGGAAGTATGTTTCCTTGCAATCTTCTCCTCTACTTTCAAGGTAAATTGGTATGCCTCTTCAATTGTCCTATGTATGAGAAGGTTAATCTCATCTTGGATGGAAAAATTCAAACCATTAGTATACCTTTCCACCTTCTCCATATAATCCTCAATATGTCTTGATCTTATGGTTAGCCTATAGAAATCTTTAGTGTATTTCTTTATAGACATGTCCTTTTGTTTCAAAGTTTGTAATTTCTTGAAAAGATTAGCTTGATAATATAAGGGCATGCATTTGCCTTTCAATTTTGATACCATTCTATCCTATCTCTTGATATTTGGCTTTCCTTTCCTCTTCCTTTCCTCTTACACTCCATCCCACCATAGAGATGCATGGCTCTTCAATCTGGTCATGGAATACTTGACTTTCTTTTCATCTTCTTCTAATCCTTCATATTCAAAGTACTTGTCTAATGCATTGATCTAATCAATCAATTATTACACATTCAAGTTTCCTTCATACATTGGAAGCTCCATATTTGGCTTTACATTCACCTTCATAATTGCTCTGACCAACCTCTCTTCAGCTATATCATCTTCTACCACCAATTATTCTTTTGATGGATCTTCTTCTCTATCATTGACTTCACTCATGTCAATAGCTCTCCTTTGAGCTATCTCTAGGTCTTGCAACCTAGTTTGTAGTTTCCTAAATTCTTCTTTTGTTACCATCTATCCTACTAGTCTCCTTCCACTAGCTCTACCTCTATTCCTAACTCTCATGGCCATCTTAAAGATCTTCTATCTTTCTCACAAATCATGTTCTCCTTCTTTTTGCTTGGATCTTAGATTTTTCAAAAACCCTTGGCTTTGATACCAAAAATGGTGTGACACTCAATTCATATAATTCCACCAACAACACACTCAAACAATCTTAAGAACTCCTTCAAGGCATTCAGGTTCATGACAAGATGTTCTCTTGACAATACATAAACATTAACACTTGGATCTCAACATGGAAGCATATTAAAAGATTAATATACAAAAAAAAAAAAAAAATCTAAGATATACTATACACACCCTACCTAACCTATTTACACCTAACTTAATACCTTTGAATGATTAGAAAATATGTACTAGGTCACTAGACCAAACCATGCTCTTTAGCAAGACTAGGGGCTTATAACCTTGTTGACCCTATCTTTTCTACATAACTTCCTTAAAACCTGAGATAACACAAAACTCAAACATGTTTCTAAAACCCATTAATGGATTACAAAACATACCTAAGTTTCACCTATGATTGTTTTGTATGGAATGGTAGTAACAATAATTGTGTCAGACCTAATTAGTCCTCTAAACTACCCTATTTTGGAGGTATAAAGAGTATAAGGATGATTCAAAGACCATAAATCACATGATAAGTATAAAATGACATTTTATGATTATTACAATTAAAATACACTCAATTCTTAACCCTAAATCACCATTGAACCACTCTATCTCAATCTTTTTGTGTGTACAAGGACTAAAAAAAAAGTTTGAACTAGAAAGTATACTTACCAAAAAATTTAGACCTTGAAACTTTGGATAGTGGACATAAATTATTGGAGCATCAAGATTTCAAGTTTTTCATATTTTTCACTATATATATTCTTATATCCACTAAACCCTAGTTAGGGCCCAATCCACAAAAAACTGAAGATAAAACACTCATCCTGAGTTTTCAAGAGCTCTAATAAATTTTCATGAGCTTGTCTTGACCTCCTCTAGGTTATTATAAGTTAAAAAGAATAAAAAACTCATGGATATGTTGACTGTCAACTTCTCCCTCACTATTTTGTCTAGTTTAGTCACATAGTCATAAGGAAAGTACATATTGAAAGCTATAATTTGTCTTCAAAACCTTTTTTTCACATTGTCTCACGTTCAAGAGATGATAAAACATATTTTTTAGTTGAAATATTCATCTATAAAGTGTGTAAACAAAACTTATACTCTTAATACCTATTCTTAGCCTCACATAACCAACTCCCAAAAATGGAGTCAACAACTTACTAAATAAAATAAGATACTAACCACTCCATATCTCATGTAAATGACTTGGAATCACTGAGAATAAGGTCTATAAATCCATTCTAGTTGAGAATATACACAATCTTGGAATTTAAACACATTTAGGCCTTATTACATACTTAGGAGATACATTTTCAAATTTGAAAATTTGAATAACATAGTTTTGGAGGGAAAACTACTTAACGCACCTAGACAACCTAGGACTCAACTAAGAACATGAAAAAGACATTGATAACATGAGGATGCTCCTGCATCAGAATGATGAGGCCTTCTACATTTTTTTATGCTAGAGGGATAATGTTTTATTTGGACATCACAAATAAAGGTTCTTCATCAAACTGGATACTATAGCCTATTTTAGAGAATAGGTAAACACCCTTAGCCATAAATAATTAAATAAACCATTGAGGTCCCAAAGTGAAAAATTATTTTAGGTACCTTTAGACCAAGGAAATAGTAAAGAGAAAGACCATTCTAGTGGTGAAAACCTATTTTAGACACAATTAGATGGGGGTGTTCAACCTTCTTCAAATATAGCCTAGGAGACCAATAACGATGAACTTGCCTATGGTTCTAAGTTCAGTCTTAAATAAATAATTTTTTTTGATCAAATAATCCAAGAGTTTCCAAAAAATATTTATCACATGGCCATCCTTACCACTGAGGGATTTTGATACATCATGCCTAGGTAAACTTGAAGAGGTAGTACTAACAAAGGACTCTAATGTTTCAAGATAGTTTAAACTTTACCAACCATTCTATAAGATGCTTTGATGCTCTTTGTGAAGGCCACTAAATAGGTTAACATTAAGACTCTATATGACTTAGTATGGATCAAATTAAGTTCATCCCTCATTGAGAAGGAACATGAAGTCTTTACATCCCTTTTAAGGGAATTTGTTGATATATTTGCCTAGGCCTAATTTGATATTATTGGTTTAGACCCCACATTGGTTATACACCACCTTTTGGTACATCATAATGCCAATATTATGATTTTTTTCAAAAGATGCAACTTCACATTGTTTTATTAGTGAAGAAAGAGTTGGAAAATCTTTTGGAAATAAGATTATTCAATCAATCGACTACTTAGAGTGGATTTCAAATGTTATGCTAGTGAGTGAAAATCTAGAAGGAATCAGAACTTACACTAATTTTAGAGATATAAACAAATAATTATCTAAGGAAAAATTTACTTTACCAAACATTGACATGATTATCAAATCCACAGTGTGTTATGAAATGATTTCATTTATGGATGGATTCTTAGTGTACAATCAGATCTAAATCACATTAGAAGACCAACATAAAATAACATTCACCACTTCATGGGGAATATTCTATTATTAGTTTATGCCATTTGGTCTCAAAAATTTTGGGTCCACCTATAAAAGATCAGTGACCATCATAATTATTTATATGATGCATGACATTATTAAAGACTACGTTGATGACATTCTAGGTAAATCAAAGACCAAGGTCGATCATCCAACAACATTGAGGAGGATATTTGAGAGACTACATGAATACAATGTCAGGATCAACCCTAAAAAGTGTGTTTTTGTAGCTACTTTAGGTAAATTTCTTAGCTTCATTGTATCTCATCAAAGCATTGAAGTTGATCTAGTCAAAGTACAAGCCATAACTCAAATGCCACCGCCAACCAATTTGAATTAGCTTCATAGTTTACAAGGTAAAATACAATATATTAGATGCTTCATTTCTTAGTTGGTCTATAAGTTCCACCCATTTACACACCTCCTAAAGAAAGGGGTCAAATTTCATTTGGATGACAAATGCCAAAAATATTTTTAGCATTTGAAGGAATATCTAGCAAATATGCTTATTTTATTGCCTCCTATGCTAGGAAAGTCATTCCTACTCTATCTATCAGATATAGATAAATCCCTAGGGGCACTTATATCTCAACATGATGATAATGGAAAGGATCATGCCATGTAATATTTAAGCTATACACTGATAGTGTATGATCACAATTATATGCCCATTAAAAAGCCTATTTAGCTATGGTCATCATAGATAAAAAAAAGTGTGCCATTACATGTTAAATGACAAGACCATGTCATTTTTAAAGGAGATATGATCAAGTATCTACTATCTAAAACATCTTCATAAGCTTACATGGCCAAATGGATCATTATTTTAAGTGAATTTGAGATAGAATACATCAACTAAAAAGCCATCAAGGGATAAGTTCTTAAAGGTGAGCTTGCTAAAGCACCCCTTGAAAATACAAAACCACTAACATTATAACTCCCAGATGAATCCATTATGACCATAATTGAAACATATCTTGAGGATCAACACTAGAAGCTATATTTTTATGGATCATTCATAACACATGTATCAAGGGAAGGTATTTGGTTTATTACACCATAAGGGGATTTAATCCCTAAATCATTCTAGATCAACTTTACTTGTACAAATAACATGGTTAAATATGAATCAATTGTTTCATGTCTTAGATATGAAATATAATGGAACATAAAACATCTAAAGGTTTATGTTGATTCTTAGTTAATCATCAATCAAATTATAAACCATTTTTAGACTAAGGATGACAAGTTGATACCATACAAAGTCATGGTCAACACTCTTAAATAATAGATTGATGATGTATAGTTTGAACATATACCAAGGGCTAGTAATAAAACAATAGATGCCATGGCCATCATTGGATCACTGATTCATCATATGGACATTCCTAAAGAATACCAATTTCTCATTGAAATTTTTCTAGCACCAACTCATGAACCTTTAACCATGGTAATGATCTACAATATTGTTCATCTTATATCTATATGGTATTTAGACATTTAAACCTATCTTCATGACCAAATAATGCCACTAGACCTATCTCAAAAATAATCTAAAGCCTTTATCCACCATGCCTCATGTTATACTTTACTTGAACCAACCCTATACCATTGTATTTTTGATGAAACTCTACTTAATTTTTTACCATCAATAGAATACACATTAACATTATGATAAGTTCATGGAGTATATATAAACCTAACAAGTGGAGAAGTCCTATCCAAAAATATCTTATTTACTAGGTAATTTTGGCCAATGATGGATGAAAATGTAACTGCATATGTGAACAAGTGTGACAAATGTCAAAGGCATGCCAGTCTAATTCATACCATGGCCAAGAATTTAAAACCAATGCTTACACCATGTATGTTTTCTACTTAGGACCTTGATCTCATTGGGAATATAAAATCCACCTCATCTGATAGCCATAAATATATCCTTACTGCCACTAAATATTTCACTAAGTGGGTAGAAGTTATACCCCTCACTTATGTGACTAGAAATAAAATTTCTAAATTCATATTTAACCATCTCATTTTACACTATGGTATCCCCTCTAACATTATATCTAATAATGGTGGATCATTCCATACCAAGGATTCCAAATCACTATGTGTTGAATACAAAATTAAACAACATTTTTCCATGGTATGTTTCCCACAAGGTAATAACCAAGTAGAAGAATCTAAATAGTATATTGTCAACATCCTAAAAAAATATTTTCAATAATGTTGGTCATGATAGGAACCTCCAACTATTCTTCACCCTTTGGGCATATTGTACCAATCACCACACTCCAATAAGATCCACTCCATACTCACTAGTTTATGGAACTAAATCCATTCTTCCCATTAAGGTTGAGTTAACTTATTTTTTTATCTCTTTGAATCATGTCTTGGATGATGAAGACTATCAAGTAGATTTCCTGTAAGAGCTAGAGTTACTTGATGAGAAAAGCATGGCTGCTATTAATAACCTTCAAGCATACTAGAATTAACTCTATGGATATTATAATCGACATGTTAAACACAAATAATCTGAGTTTGGTTATCTTGTTCTTAAATAAAACCAATAGAATACCACAAATAAGAAGAAACATAAAGGCAAGTTCAAACCTAACTAGATAGGCCCTTTCATCATTATTGTAAACTATGGTGATGGAGCATACATGCTTGTTTTGCCAAATAAGGATGAACCTGATGAGCCAATGAACATTATACACCTAAAGCATTACTTTACTTGAGTGACTTGGTGTATTGTCTACAAGGGCCATTTCAATTATACCATAATACTGACATTATTATTTGTAATATACCATTCTAACATACATTTTCTATCATCTAAGTTGTTTTCAACCTCCCTAGCCAACCCTTTGACCTTGGTTCCATTCCATTGGTCCATGGCCACTTTCATCATAAAGATTCAGATCAAGTTTCAGTAGTTGTTTTATTATTTTAGACATAGGTTGTATTTTGGAGTAGTATGATAGTGGTTTGACAATTGTATCCTTCATTTCTTGTTCCATTCTCTACCATGTGGGTTTGATTATAATCACCTTTGGGAAAATCACTATTTCACTATCATGATATTAATTATAATTGCCTATGGGAAAATTAGTATCATTGACTTATGCCATTTTTTCCTAATTATAACCCCATACGGGAAAACTAGGGGCAACACTTGTTTATCATGCCTTGAAGTACCACCTTGCCATGCCTATGCCATACTGTACCATTTGCCAACTTTGCTTGTTTTGTTTGAATTACTTGCTATATTTGTTAGATTCCTTTATTATAAATAAGAACTATAGTGAATTGAGTACCATCTTGGGACTATGTAGGTAGTACTCAATTTACATTGAGGTTAGCTTAGTTACCCTAAGCCACGCTCTCTCTCACCATTTTGTGAGAAATCTAAGCCATGATCTTACTATTTTATGAGTAATTTTAAGTTTGAACACTCTCACCATTTTGTGAGAAATTTTAAGTTTGAACACTCTTTCCATTTTGAAAGCAACCTAAGCCACACTCTCATCATTTTGTGAGCAATTCTAAGTTTGAACACTCTCACTATTTTACAAGCTTGGATCATTTCATATCTCATCATTCTGAGTCAAGTTGAGATACATAGAAAATTCCAAAACCATTTATAAAACTAATTTAGAAAAAATAAAAACATGGACCACTTCTTTGCCTTGAGGATTCCAGGAACCCTCACTAAGTCACAAGACACCACTTATCATTTAGTTTCCCCATCCTTATTGGCTTGATATCTCACACTCTTTCCATTTTGTGAGCCAATTCTTTTATAACATCCATCATGTATTTCTTGTCATCATTTTATTTTATCCCATATCCTAGGAGAACTACATTTAGCCTAAAGTTTTTTTTAGATATCACATCCACATAACTATGTAGGCAGTGTCCACTTGCCTAGTGCATCTGGAGATAACTCAACCACTCCCCTACTTTTCTTCTATTCCCCTCATTTTTTTTTACCTTCTCATCTAGGGGAAATGTTCGTCATCTTATTTAATCTTTTTTTGTACTAACATTGTAATTAACCATTGTTTATTTTTGTTTCAATTTTTTTTTTTTTTTTATTGTTTTTTATTTTTGGTATTTTATTTATTTCTTTGTTTGTTTGCCTATTTTTTTTCTTTATTTTTGTGCCATAATTCAATCTATGTGCATTCACTGGGTGATTCCTTGCACATTATTCTTGAATCCATCCATATTCATATGTCAACATTATCATCATGGTTTTTATCATTGGTACATTATTTTCACTTGATTATTAGATCATGTGTTAGTCCTTATGCATATTTTGGCTAGTAATCATGATGTTCTATTATGATTCCTAGGATTATGTGTTACAAAAAACATTAGATCCAAGAATCTGCACGATAATGAAGTAATGATATATCTCCCTAGCACCAACAACATTCCCAATATAATATAAATCATATCCTACATAGAGTAATTAAATAACAAAATAATTTACCTCCTTGAGAGTTTAAATGAGCATCTCCCTGCTCATAGGTTGTCCAAATTCATCTTTCTCCTCTATCTCAATTTACCATCATATTCTATATCATATTTGCCATAATTGGGGTACAATGCTTCTAACCACATTTTGGAAAATCATTGTACACTGTCCCACTTACATTACCAATGATTATAACTACCCTTGGTTTGTGTTTCTATCCATTTTAAGGTTAATGATTATAAATACATGTGGGAAAATCATTATCTTTCTTCTACCTAACTAGGGCATGGTTTCATTATGATAATGCTTATTACCACCTTTGGGTAAACCATTATCTCTATCTACCCAATTGGGTCATGTTTTTATCTTTCTAATGATTATAAATGCCTATGGACAAATCATTATTTTCCATTTTGATGATTATAACCACCTTTGGAAAAATCATCCTCTTTTTACCCTAAGCTTTTTTCAATGATTATAACCACCTTTGGGTAAATCATTACCTTTTTATCCCACCTATGCCGATGATTATAATTGCCTATGGAAAAATCATCCTATTTTTTTACCCTCGCTAGGGTAGCTGCATATGCCATTTATTATAACTACCTATGGTCAAATCAATCCCTTCCACCCCATTTCATCTTGTTGTTCTAATCATTTCCTCCTTTTGAGGGACTAATTACCAACCCCTTTGACAACCACTCCCTAGAGGGGGCACCTATAGTTCATCCATTGTCTTTAAATTCATAATCATATAGTGCTTTTTCATTTTTTGAGAAGACGTTACAATTCTTACATCTTTTAATACCTTCCCAAATAGGGGAAAACTATAGACACCTAACACTAGCCACCAATGGCCTTCAACCACACTTTAGACTGATTCCTACCAACCTTTACAAATTAAGCCTAAGAATCACTTAACATCCCAAATTTACTTGTGAATAATTTATAAAAATATCAAAATCACATTGAGACATCCCTAATTGGTGTATCCTATCATAATCAATAAAAACCTCTCATAGATTCATCTCTAGTCATCTTGTGACATCATAACACGTATTTTGGCCTATAGACCTATTAATTGGGGTAAGTTCACTCATAAAATCAAATCATGAAAGAGATAAATGGATAAATATAATTAATTAAAATTCTAAACCAAATTAAATGCCTAGTTGAATTATTCATGCCCAATTAATGAGTTATTAAAAAATGTAATCAAAAATATGAATTATCCTAGCTTTTTATGATTACCTTTTGTGAGTTGTCAAGCCTTTAAAAATATCTCACCCATTCCTATTCATTTCAAATCATTATTTATTGACACCTTTTAACTCTACTAGGGTTAATTGACTCACCTAGGTTAGGTTTGAATCCATCCTTATTTAAACTACACTTTAACTCACCTTGAGTTGGGGTTAGTTTCTAAGCCTATAAATACAAGCTATTTCCTATTGAAAACAAAGTTTGGAAATTATAGAGTTATAATGGAGGTTTTCTAGCAAGATTCATATAAATAGTGTTATAATGCCAAAATATTAAGCCAATCCCCATTAAACCATAAGCATAAGCCACATCAAGCAAGACAAAATGTTTTAAAGGAGAGAATGAACAAATAATACTCCATTGTTAAATACTCTTTGAGTGCAAAATGAGAAAACCACATAATGAATCATTTAGAACATTCAAGGAAGGTAAGAGATTGTTGTTCTTTTACATTTTAGTTGTGTTTTCAATTATTATTTTTCATTAAGATCCCCCTATGATCTAGGTAAGTAAGTGTTAGCATGTTAGTGTATTTTTATTCAAGCTTATTTACTTGTTATAACACTTGATCTAACCTCCCTTATTGGATTCCTTGATTACATGTACAACTTCTTAAAATGACCAAAAGGTGGCATGAAAGGACATCAAGAAAGTTCACAAATATTACAAGGTTAAAACATGTTGTATGTGACCTTAAAAATATGATAAGACCTCACTTAGGACCTTGGCGATCATTTCAAACCTATATGACCTTATGAAAAGTGTGAATATGTAGGGGGTTGACCTAATTTGACATAGGGTGAAATTTGGTCAATAGTCACCTCACCAATTGATCTCCCTCACACCATTCCAATTTATATCAATTAGGAGAATAAAATTTTCATTAGTGGACTCATTAGGTCTG
>JARHVA010006224.1:852500-870000 GCA_037957365.1 Torreya grandis | reverse complement strand
ACTCACTTTCAATATACATACAAATGCCTCTAAAACCTTAATGGGAGTCATTCTCAGATAGAAATATTAAGAAGGAAAGATGTATGTTATCTATTACATCATTAAAAACATAACTCATGCTAAAAGAAATTATACAACCATATAAATATAATTCCTTATTGTTATCTATGTCATAAACAAATTTCCCCTCTACATTACTAGATATAAAGTGTTTATATATACAAACCATTCAAATATAAAATACTTATGGATAAACCAGTATTAGGTTAGTGAATAATTATATGGTTATCGATTTTGAAAAATTTAACATAAATATTATTGACAAGATAGGAAAATTGAATGTGGTTGAAGACTTTCTATCAAGGTTCAATGTTTTAGCAGAATATAAACTAGTGGAGGATGGTTTTCCAAATAAACAACTATTTACATTTTCAACACACTCACTATGGTTTGTTGATATGGCCAGTTATCTAGATATGGGGAAGTTTCCTTGTGATCTTGATAATAAATAAAATAAATGTTTAATAAAATATAGTTATAAACATAAATAGATGAATGGAGTATCATTTAAATATAGACCTAACTTTTTGTTTCACAAGTGTGTCTAGGAATAAGAAATATATGACATCTTGAGAGCGTACCATGATTAATTGAGAAAAAGTCACTATTCAGCCAAAAAGAATTCAAAAATTCATGGGAGTTGAGTAATATTATCCTTCACTTAATAAACATGTGAATAAATATATTTGGTAGTGTGATTCATGTTAGAGGATGGGTAAACCCACATTTTCCAATGAAATTATCCTCTATCCTCAAGTGGTATTATGACCTCTTGAGAAATAAGGATTGGATTTCATTAGCACTATTGATCTAATGTCACAAGGAAAAGCATACATCTTGGTGTGTAATGACTATGTCACCAAATGGGATAAAGTTCAAGCTATACCATTTTCTCATGAGGAGAAAGTTATTGACTTATTGTATGATACGATTTTTTAATTCTTCATAGTAGTTAGAGCCATTGTTATAGAAAAAGGGCCATAATTTACATCCAAAATGATCTAAGACTTAAAATAACACTATAATATCACTAATAATAAATCATCCCTTTACCATCCTCAATCCAATGGAAAAGTGGAGGTTACCAATAGAGATCGAGATTGCATCTTGACAAAAATAGTAGACATCAACATAAAAGACTAAACCAACACATTACTAGAAGAAGTTTAATCTTACAAAACTAAATGGAGGTCCACCAAATGATTCTCTCCATATGAGTTGGTGTATGGAAATAAACCACTAATTACAATATATTTTGATTTTAAAACATTAATGATAGAAATTAAAATAGGCATTGACTTGATATAACACAAAAGGAAAGTATCTTGCAATTTTATGAATTGGATGAATTGAATCTTGAAGTATTATAATAGATGAAACTCCTTAAACACCAAAGAAAGGTATGACATGACCATCAAATCCAAGAAATAAAGTTCAAATTTGGATATTGGTCCCTACTATTTAACTCAAAATACTAATATTTCAAAGGTAAACTACTTACTCGATGGTTAGGCCCATATTAATTGAGCAAATTTTGGAGAACGTATTTATCTAATTATTACCAATTAATGGAAGCATGAAAATTTTCTTCATAAATGGACATATATTGAGGCTATAATAAAAATCCAAGTAATGAAGAATTTATCAAGTAAATAAAATCAAAGTTTTGTGGTGTGGAAGAAAAATTTTATTCCAATATGACAAAAGTATAGATCTATGGTTATAACAAAGGAGAAGGGTTGAATTATAGTACATGGTACAATTTTTTCCAAAAAAAAAAATTAAAATTAAAAAGAAAGGAAAATGATTGAAAACCATTACATAGCAATCCTTTTATTAAAAAAATGGAGGGGGAATTTGAAAACAAACAATTGGTTACTTTTCCTAACAATAAGCAATAAGAAGTACCTTTTTTGACTAATATAATCTCCCATTTTCCAAAATCCTAGGACCAATTGATTAAGTAAAAATAAGGGAAATTGAAATTAATCTAAGGTAATATTACATTTCTATAATTAGAATTAATTTTGAGTTTGTAATGTTTCATCATAGCCACCTTTTTCATAAAGTTACTTTTCTATAAACTCCATAGCCATAAAAGGGGGGTCTTTCCTTAAAAGGTTATTTCACCATACCCCATGGATATAAAACTAAAGATACATTAAAAAAGTAAGACATTATTTCCCTTTGATATGATGTAAAGAGGTACTTATTACAAGTAAGGAGTAATGATTAGGCACATGGTAAAAGCAATGATTGAATCATAATTGAGGGATGACGATGGATTTTTTGCATGTGTATGAAAGGGAAATCAAATGCATGCCACCCCAAATCTATCTGTATACTTGAATTAATTCACATACCCCTCCAACCCATCAAATCCATTTCAAGTAATAAGTTATTTATTATCTCAAGAGCCAAGCCATTATTCATTATTTTTCACTTGTTTGCTCATCTCCCATTGTTTACTCTTGGTCATTAAGTCCTATGAACATCATATCCTACACTAATTATGGTTTTTTGCACCAAGAGCCTCATATTATTTAAAGACTTTGTTTTTTTCTTGGAAACCATGATCTAAAACAATAATTCCAAAAATAATATATGGATTTGTTACAAGATAAAGTAGTGAAAGTGGTATTTAGGGAAGCAAGGTGGTTGGATTTATTGGAGAAGTTCCATGCTATGCCTAGAAGGTTGTGGAGATTTTTTTTTTCAATGTTTAGAAGGATCACTCGAAGGTGAAAGGTATAAATGTATGATAATTTCTATAGTTATTAGTTAACTTTCTAGTATTCCAGATACTAGCATGCCCATAACTAGTTAACCTTCCTATAAAGAATTATTCTAGGTATTCCATGAATAAGTGAATCAAACCCCATAATTTATTATCAATCCAAAAGGGGAAAATAGGGGCATTAAGATAAATTTTCCTAGATCCATGAAGTATTTTTTCCTTTTGGGTGATACAATTATTCACGTGTAATAGTATTATTTTGTGTTTGGAGATGCTATGAGAATACTAAACCATTTAAGGAATGGGAAAAATAAACTTGAATTGAATATTAACCTTCACCAATTCCTCTATGTTTCCATCTAATTGATGGAATACAAATATGTGCAAGGAGTAGGGTCTACTAAACACCATGGTTTGTTCTAGTTAATCTACCAACACTACTTTTTGAATAAGGTAGAAGGGGAGGCTAAATGGTTGGAATTTATGGAAGGGAAGTAGAAGAACAAACATCATTCTAAAAAAAGGCCACTTTTTTCTAGACACACCTTAAAATACATCCTTTCGAGTGTAAAACTAGTTGAGGAGCCAAGTTTGGAACCAACTAAAAAGAAAAGAATAAGGAAACTGCAAAACTCTATATCCACCACTAGTTCAACTCTAAATCCAATAGTTGAAGTAGATACCATCCTAATTATAACTTTTTTAGAGATTAAATAAGTGGTTGTATATATCTCTAAGCCCTTGCATTTAAGGAGAATTACTATAAGGATACCTACAACAAATGAACCTAGATCAAATACTTTGTAGGAAATAAGGAGAAAACTTATCATACCTGAAGAAGATGAGTTGAAGGAGAAACATAATGCTATAGAGATTATAGGCATGTTAAATCAAGTAATACCTACTTACAATGATAAAACACCTTTTTTTAAGAACCTAAAATCATGATTGAAATATAAAACCCTATAAATAAGAATGAGGAGTTTTTGGGTGTGAAAGAACTTGAAAACATGGATGAAATGGGATATTTTAAATTCAAAGATAAAATGGAATAAACTAAAAACATGGGAAGAGAACATTTAGGCATGGAAATAACTATAAGTGTAACATTGGAGGAGTCTCTTCTCTCTTATTATTCATCCAGAAATATTATAAACAAGGCAATGCCCCAATGATAGAAGAATAATCATCTTGATATTTTTAATGAAGAACATAAAGTACAATATACAATGACACTTTGAAGGGTTGTAGTAAACATAAGGAAAAAACAAGAAGATATCTCCTTCCTGAATCAACTACTCCAAGGTAGGAAAGAAAACATTATTTTTTTACAACAAAAAATACAATAGGTTAAAAATCAGTTCTAAAAAAGGATGATAGGATTGTTCAAATAAAAAATGATGTATAGAAAACTAAACCAACCATTTTAACCCTTATACTCCAAGGAAAAAAACATGTACAAAGTTATTTATTTTATACTAAATTAATGGTTGCATGGTAAAATAAATCCAAATATTTGAAGGAAGTTAGGGAAGAAAAAAAATTAGAAGCATAAATTCAAAAGTTCAAAGCAAAAAAAGAAGAGGCTGAGTCTTGGGTAGAATCAACATACCAAATTTTAGATAAATTACTTGCATTTAGGAGGCCTTCTTATTTAGATGTACTCTTCCTTTAAGAATAGTTTTATAGATGGTAATTGATGAGAGGGTCCTATGGACTACTCCATAATTTTTAAATTGAAAAAAATCTCCTATCAAATTATTTGGATAACTCTTCCAAAAAAAAAACCTTATATGTGAGCTATTAATACATAAATATTTTATAGGGTAGATGGTATTATTCATGATCAATAGACATGTAATGGAAGTTCAAATTAAGTATTTCATAAATTTATCACCCAACAGTAGATTTTGATGTTGATATTTGAACTCATAGTTGGTTTAAAATTAGAAAATGAGATATTTATCTTAGTTATCCTTTGAAAGTCCTTGTTACTCATTTTTTTAATGAAGTTATAAAAAATGAGTGGAAAAATATGCAAATTTTTATGTATAGGTACTAAAATAAAATAAATATGTTATGACCACATGAATATCTACTAAGAAACAAATTTTGAAGACATTTCTAGAGATATCTTGTTAGGTAATCCATCCTGGCAAAGCTATAGAGGTCATAAAGCTCTGGAGGCCATCAGTCTAGCATTCCAAACTTTTAGCATAACTCTAGAAGTCATCAAAATTAGCTCTAGAGATCATCATAATTAGCTCTAGGGGTCATCAGAACTAGATTTAAAGGTCATTAAGGCTAGGTCCAAAGGTGCTTAGAATACCATCAGGTTAGCTCTAGAGATCTATTGAATATGTTTTGGGATATTTTTGGGAAATGTTTTATACATTATAAATATATATGTTATTAAAAATAGTAGTTCTTATAAATATAAAGTGAATTTTTAGTCTTTCAATATATCTATGAGTAATCCAATTTTATTAATATAATGAAAATATAAATTATCATTATCCAATATTGTTACTAATTCTCAACAAGAAAATGAAGTAGATCCAAAGATATAACATCTTCCATCCTTGAAAAGTATAATACATATCAATTTTAAATAACATATATTGTTTAAATGTTTTAGATTATTAAGTATTATTTTAGGAATCAAATTTAAAATGTTTTAGTACAAATGTGACATCTTAGATAGAAGAAAGAGACTAGCACTGATTTTGAAATAATATTGAGAATATAAAAATATATTTTATAATGAGATTTCTGCAACCTTTTTGTCACATATATGAGAATTTGAAGTTTAACATCTTGAGAGTTTCATACATATTTTCATCCCCATTCCAAGGAGCAACAAGGGACCACTCATTCCAAGGAAGAAGGAATGATTTTATAATTTTAGATTAAGTATATTTTTCAAGTCGGTTTTCCAGTTTCATACATTAAACCTCTTATTCAAAGTATTACTATTTTGATTAACCTATAGGAGTGTGTGTTTTCAATCATTATTATTTTCATAACTTCCATTTAAGTTTAATTTTTAGTTTCTATATTTTTTTCTTTCCAACATATGATTTTATTTAGATTAAACTTTCAAATTCCAATAATTTAAATTTCAAGCAAGAATGATTTTAATTCCAAATAAGACTAATTTTCATTTCATGTATTTAGATTGATAGTGTGATTTCAATTACAAGTAGTTTATAATAGAAATAAGTGTGATTTAATTTAAAAAAATACATTAAGTTTTGAGTTTATATCAATAATTTTAATTCAATCATTTTAGTTAGTTGTTAAACCATTTATTTTCATTATATAGGACTTTAGCTAAACCTTTTCATGCCCTAGTATATACATCCTTTGGACACTACCTAAATTGATATGAAATTGACTAAATATTTTTATTATTTTAAGAGGACACAATGAACCCTACCATAATTCATGCATGTACTTAACACTAATTTTAATCTACAACTTGTAAATCCCAATATGATTGATGAAAATGATTATCTATAAATTTTGACATTGGATGAGTTATCCAATGATGAGTCACTACTAAAGTACTTAGGGGCATGTGAGGATATCCCTTATATCATAATATAATGGTTCCTTATTACACCTCTTCTCATCCCTACTTTGGTGAGAATGATGATACCCATATCCAACATGATGTACATAACACCATTCCTAATACACCATATATCTACGATAGATCCACTTTGATTAAGGAATAAATAATACAATATAATTATCAAATAATACAATATAAAATATAAAACTAAAAAATTGGTAGCACCAAGAGGTTTTGTGAATATATCTACTACTAGTTCATACATAGGATATAATTTCATATCTTCATCACCATTAATAAATTTCTCTCAAATAAATTCACATGAACTTTAATATGCTTAAATTATTGGTGTTGTGAACCTAATCAAAAATTTAAAAACATATTAAAAAATGGATTCATGATAGTATAACATGGTTAGCATCACAATGACCAAATACATAAAAATATGACATGTTTTAATTTGCAAGTTTAAAATGATTTAATAAAATATTGAGGTATAACCTCTCATGCATCAATTATGGATAATTTTAGCATGATATTAAATCATCTAATAAAATAGATATGATATTGAAAAAAATAAGTTCAGAGATGTATGAATACAATGCTTAGTAAAGCAAATGATGAAGAGCCAATAATACAAACTCCATTTTACACTTTTTGTTTCACAACATATCTTATTATCAAACAAAGCATATAAGGATGTTATCATAAATAATGAAATGAGAGTATCTAAGTGTATTAGTATGGAATTATGTCAATAATAAAATTAAAGCATTAAAGCACAAAATATATAAACTTATTGAGTATGATCTTTATACCAAATGCAATAACTAAGCATGATCATTTTGTCAAATTAAGCACAATGTTATACATATAATGTATTTCCATGATAACTCATATGAATTGAAAATAATTAAAATGTATATATATTTTATTTGATTTATAATATAAAATAAATATATCTATTGAAATATAATTTAATAGACATTTTTTAGATTAAAACTAAATCATTTTACTAATAATACAATGTATATGAAACACTATCAATATACTTAGTATCTCTAAAGTAACAACAAAATAGTTTTATCAAAGAAAATGAAATGATATGAGCATACATGTATTTTTAGTGTATAAAAATTCAAATATTAATAATTTATTATTATTAATAATATACATAATAGTATTCATGGCTTTGTCCCATAAGAACAAGGAGGAACATTTACAGAATGCAACATTGTTCTGCTCATCTCAATAATTGTGCAATTTTTCCTTTCAGTAATACCATCTTATTGAGGGGAATAAGGAGTTGTTAATTACATTTAAATATCACAACTAATGTAAAAATAATAAAACTCTTTACTAATATATTCACCATCATTATATGTTTTTAATATCTTAATATAAAAATCAGATGCATTTTCAACACTAGCTTTAAATTTCTTGAATTTAGACAAAACATCAGATTTATTTTGAATGAAATATGATCAGATCATTTTAGTTTAATCATAAATAAACATAAAAAATACATGAAACCATTAACAGATACAAATTTAAGAGGTATTACAACATCATTGTGAATTAATTTTAAAGGATGTGAGGAATTCACATCATGATTCTTGTGAAAGGGGTTAGTATGTTACGTACCACATAAGAAACCCTCACAAGTTTCATGATGAGAAGGTATAGAAGGAAATAAATCAAAAATATTATTAATATAAATATAATTTAAACTTATATATTTAACATGTACTAATATTTAACATCATACTTGAGATTCATTCTTACTATGCAATGAAAGAAAACATGTAGAAGGAGAGAAAATGTATAAACCATTGTTTTGAACCCCTTCAACAATCAAAGATCTAGATTGATTTCTAATGGACCAACTATATTTAAGAGATTTTTTAATGTAATTATCATTAGTAAGTTGTGAAAAATATAACAAGTTATTTTTAAGCTTAGGTAAATATAAAACATCATTTATAACAACATTTGAATATTTAGCTTTTTATTGTTTAGTTGCTACTAAGAAAGAATTATCTCCTAAGTAAATCTTTTTAGAGATATCTCTAGAATCCCAAAAAATAAAAGATAGAAAATTATTATGGTACGATTCAATGCTATTTAGAATCCAATCATTTTCATTTAAATCAAATCAAATAACATATAAAGAAATAATATTCTAAACCTAATTGTTAGTTTAATTAAGGTTTTGATTCTTATACTTGTTTTGATTAGATTTCTTCCCTTTTTTATTTTTATAATATTTATTGTTAAATCTATCTTTATTTTTATAACAAGTTTCTTTTATATGACCAAACTTACCACATATCTTGAAATTTATATTAAATTTAGGTTTATCATTCTTATTACAAGATTTATTATTCATATTTGACCCAGAATCAGAATTAGAGTTATATTTATAGTTTTTATTTTTATAAAAAAGAACATATAATTTGATAAGTGTCTACATGGAATTCTCTTTAGAATCAAAATTAGTCATAACTTGCTCTTCTTGAATCAGGAGAGCAGATAAGGTGGTAAGATAAAGGATATATTACTTAGTTTGATATTTAGAATTCAAAATTGAAATGAAATTTCTAAACATTTTATGAATATATAATTGAATGATAAAATAAATCAATTGATCCTAAATCAAATTGTAGTTACAATCATTTAAATGAGATTTAATGTTCTTAATTTTAGTAATAAAATTCACAACCTTTTCATCGCCTTTCATATTTATAGTTAGCAATTCAAGGATTAATTAAATATTTTTTGAGAGGAAAGTGTCCTTGTGTATGGAATCAAGGAGTTTTTAAGCATCACTAAGAGACTCCTGATAACCAATGTGGAGAAGGAATTCATCTTTAACTCTCAACAAAATGATATACATATCTTCCTATGATTTATTTTTAAATACATTAGTAAGCTCAAGGGTCACATGTCATCCAGATGGGGATTTTTCATACCCAATTACAATATTCCATAACTTTTGAGACATGAATTATTCTTTAATACAGATTTTCCAAATATTATATTTATTTCATTAAACATTTGTGATTTATCTAAAACAAAATTAGGTGAAGCTAAACTTCCCTTTAAAAATGGTAGTAAACAAATGCTCAAAAAAATAGTGTGAATTTTAATTGTATATGATAGTAAAACAAATTTAAAGTGCAAAAACACAACAATTGTTCAATTTAATGCTAGACAAGGTAAGAAATTTTTAAAAAATTGTGACAAAACAAGGTGTCACAAGTGTTGTAAAAATACACTAATATAAGCACAACTATTTAAAAATAATAATGAATATTTTAACCATTTTTTAAAATAAAGTGAATCACACATATAAATATACTTAATTACATAATTTAGATACCAAATAAGGCATAAAACTAAATTAGAGTTGCACTAAACTAGGTACCAAAAAGGTCATACTTAGAATAACCACCTAGACACTATTATTAAACACATTATAAAATTAATAATATGAGGTTTAAAAACACAAACTAAACCATGTATATGTGTTTGGAAGGTTTAAAACCCTAGGGATCGATTGGTTATATGACTATGTTCAATAAAATATTTACTAGGTCAAAAGTCAAAACAAGTTTGATATGTCAAATAGGGTTTTAAACTCATGAAAAATTAGCATGAAAACCAAAAAATAGAATTCAATTTAAATTAAATTTAAAAAATGTTTTGACCAAGTCAAAAAATATTGATTTTAGGGGTTTTTGAACTTGGGACCTCCTTAGTTGTAAGTTTTAGGAAAAAGAAACTTACCAACTCGTCTAGGAATCTTTTCAATAAATTACATGAAATTTTTTATAAAAGAATATTTTTAATCTTTTTTTTTTAAATTAAAAAATACAAATTCAAATATATGTGCATGTAATTTTAAATAGTAAAAAGTTTATTAGTTTTTTTTAACTTTTTGGAAACTAATCTATTTCCTAACGTGGGACCCATGTAGCTTGCATGGAAAATTGAAGTTTTAATAAAATTAATTATTTTTTAAATACTTTAAAAAAACATTACTTACTTTTGTATCTTCTTGTAGGTGAGAATGGTGCTTCTGTATATTTTATAATCTTAGATATCCATCTATAGACCTCATATTGGCTTGAAACTTTAGTAACCATCCTATTTTTGCCTAATAAATAAGCTAAACCCCTCAAAAGAATTTTTTTGGGGGAGAATTACCTGAAATTTTTTTCCAAGCCATAAACCAATGCCAAGTTGATTGAAAAAAATAGAAAAAGGATTGAGATATACTTTCAAGTATTTTTAGGGCGTTTATAGGACTAGTACATGTTTATTAAAGCCCTAAAACACCTCAAAATAATTTTAGAAACTTTCAAAACAATTTTCCAATTTTTCATCAGTTAGAGTGTCATACAAGGATGCCACATGGACATTAGAGGTAGTTTTGAATAGTTTTGAAATGTTTTAATATGGATATGACAATACTTTAATGATATTATATATAGATTCAAGGCTCTAAGATATTGAACCAGGCCTCCCATAGATCAAAAAAGATAATTCTCTCCTGTGGCATCTTAGTGTCATACACCTCCTCATAGGCTTGAAATAAAATAAAATTTGCTTTGAATAAATTACTATATGATCATATCCATCCATCAGGATCTAAAATGATGTTATAATTGATAAAGAAATGTAAATCCATAGGATAGATCTAGAATGAATAATGATAATCAAAGTATAAATGGAGCATACAAATTAATGTTTGACATAGAGTTACCATGGAAAAAATTCAATGAGGTAAAAAACCCACCAAAATATTATTCATTATAAGAAACCAATCCAACCCTATTACAATTCATCTAGATCTCATTTATTCTCTATGATTTCACAAAACCTTGTTCACTCAAACTCATATGATTATCAAATAAATTTACAATAGGGTTAAAACCCTATTTATAATATTCATGAGGGGAGGTTACTATTGTGAAATAATGAGTCCATCCATCATGAAATCACATTTAATAAAATTTGGTAAGAATTAAATAACTATAATAATATTATTTATTTAACTAAGGTTTTTATCTCATATTAATAAATAATATATTATCCATTATTTAATTAACACCAAGGTGAGCTAAGGGTTAATGAAACACCACTTAGTCATTAAATGTTCTAACAAAAAGTGTGTTTTTTGGTGTCTTTCAAAAAATTTCTAGGTTATATTATTTCTCAACATGAAATCAAGGTTGATAAAAAGGGTAAAATATATCATTGATATGACACCACTAACTAACTTAAAGTAGTTATGATGTTTATGAGATAGAATTTAAGTAATTCAATGTTTTATCACTCAACTAGTAAAAAAAAACAATACCTTTCATTCAACTGTTAAAAATGGATACCAATTTTTTATGGGATAAATATTTTTAGTAGAGATTTGATATAATCAAATAATATTTATAAAATACACTAGTACTCATGCCTTCAATACCAGATAGACCATTACTACTTTATATTTAAGAAAACCATGAGGACTTAGGGCCCTACTAATACAATATGATGACAATCATCTTGAATGAGAAATTTACAACATCAACAATCAATTGATTGGTTATGAATATACGTATAATTCAATGGAAAAAATATGTTTGAAATTAGATTTTTTCATGTAGAAGTTATGACACTACATGATTAATAATGATATCCATGTTATATTCAAAGAAGACACCTTAAATTTTCTCATGAATAAAACCCATATAGCAAGACATATCTAAATGATAATTATTACTCATATAGTTTGATCTTAAGTTAATAAATCATAAATAAATAAATAAATAAAAGGTCATGTTGTAGCTGATCAAATATTTGTATCTCCATTACCAAACCTTTTCCAATAAACAAGGCTTTTTACAATGAGTTAATAATATATCATTTAACTAGTATCATATGGAAGATGTTCTTGTGTGGATAAACATGTATGGAAAATTTAGGTACATGCATCATATTTCATACCCCTTAAGGGAATACATGTCATTTTATTCGAGACTAGCCTTTCCTTATAGAATATGAAGCCTTCATCATTGATTTTTATGTCACACAAAAACTCCATGTCAAGAATATTCTAGTTTATGGTGACCCTCATTTGGTTGCTAATCAAGTTTAAAAACTTTAACAAAATAAAGAACATTTAATTCCATACAAATAAATGGTAGACAGATTGAAAGAAAAATCCAACACATTTTATATTGAAATTATCCGACATAAAGATAATTGTCATGTTGATGCATTGACCAAAATGACATCATTAATGCCTCTTGATATCAATGATGATTACATAAATTTTATGATATGGGAATTACTTTAACATTAAATTACAATAGATAAAATGGATGCTTTATTAGTTATATAAGTTACATGCAATGCAAAAAAATACAAAATAGTATAATGATATTTAAATTTTCTATACTAAGCTTTTATACCAATAATTTTAATCTAAATGATAAATGAAAATTGTAGAGGGAAGCTTTATTAGTAATTATTAGGTATACCTTTTTCAAAATAGGTTTTCATGGATAGTTACTCTATAGTCTTAGAAATAATGAGTTAAGAACCATACTTCTATAGATGTATGATAATGAGTGTGGGGGACACTTTAGAAAAAAATTAATGTCCCACAAATTTTTATGACAAGGTTATTATTATCCCACAATGGAACATGAATGTTTTGAGGATACTAAATTATGTGTTATATGTTAGAAATAGTAATATAAATCATGATTTATAGCTTATTATTTCACCGTGGCCATTTTCCCTTTGGGGATTTGATTTGATAGGAAAAATAAATTTGGTATCAATAAGAAGCCATAAATTCATAATCACAAATATAGAATAATTCACCAAATGGGTAAAAGTAATTCCACTTGATTTTACCACTTGAGATGACATATATAGGTTTTTGATGATCAATATTATTTCTTGGTTTGGTTTACTTCAATTATTATATAGATAATGGGTCATCATTTAAGAACAAAATGGTAAATCATTTTTTCAATAAATAAAAAATTAAACAAACCTTATCTAATCCTTACTACCCATAGGGTAATGGTTAAGTAAAAGTGACAAACAAGACTATTGTCAAAATAATTGGGAAAATATTTGAAAGGTAAAATATAGATTAGCATCAATAGATGGTTTATGCCTTATGGGCATACTACAGTAGCATCTATACACCTATTCAAGCAACACCTTATGATTTGGTCTATATTATAAAGGAAGTTATACTAATTGAGCTTGAAATCCCATCTTTGTGTGTTAATATTAGGGTAATGAGTATTGAGAGAAATTATTATATTAGTTGGAATAATTGGGTGAAAAATTCGCATAGGTTATTAAGCATCTACGAGTCTATTTGGATTAGGTTAAGTAAGAATACACCAAAAAAGTTTGGATATATGATTTTTATGTTGGTGATTGGGTATTAAATTAGAATCAAAATAATACCAATGCAGAAAAATACATGAAAGAGAAATTTAAACCAAACTAGTTAAGCCCATTCACATTTAAAGAAAAGTTGGTAAAAAGCATTTATCACTTATCTACACTTGAAATAAATCCCATAAATATCCCAATGAACATTATTCATTTTCATAAATTTTACACCTAATTTAAAAAAAAAAACAAATAGAAAAAAAACATTCAAATAAAATAAAAATAAAAATAAATATATAGCATGCACATATTTACTATCTTTTGCATACTTTTTTAAAGATTTATGTTAGTAGATATCATATTGTTTTCTTTATATACACACATGTTTCATTAGTAATTGATTGTGATAAATTAATACAATATATACATGATACATGAGCATGTAAATGTTGGACCTTTCCTCCACCCATGTGACACACTATGTTTGGGGCATCTACTTCATCAATCATGATTAATGAAGGTTACATTATTTTATGATCACTTTACATTATCATGTTGAGATTATATACTAAAGCTTACATGTCTATACTCATGATTACATCCTATATAGTGTGCCAAATATTATATACTGCATGAAATTTTACTAACACATGTATGTAAAAACTAGTATGATGTGCTCATGTTATATACTTATATTTCACTTATTCATCTTATCACATGGCTTAATAAAGTATACTTATCATTTTTTTACTTTATTTTAATTATCAAACATTTGAACATGTTCCTTGTTTATTGGTCACAGTTACACTAATTATTATTTATTTGGTGTGTGGACATTTGAACATGTCTTCTCCTTGATTGTGTATAATTTGAACATGCCACTTGTTTGTAGTCTCTTTAGACTCCATTTTTCATGACATTAAGTGATATTGTGTGCGTAATTCATTGTATTCTAAGAATGCGCTTATTACTTCTAGACTTTTCCATGATCCATATCATGCACATTAGGGATTTTTGTGACTAGATGTTATGATATTCATTGATACATCAATTTATACATGATACCACTATATGACTCTTTACTACATGATTCATATATATATGGCATGGTTATCTTATTATTTTGATATAAGGTGACTCCCAGATTATATCCCCTTCACCTCAAAGAGATTGGGGCCATATCAATGGGCTCATGCCATAAAAACATGAGTCCACACACATAAATTTAAAAAAAATGGTAGAATTTTCTATAGTTTACATGATTTACATATACATATGGGTAAAAATATTATGTATTTGGCATAGTTTTTTTAATAAATTTAGGACATAGTTTTTCATATTTGTGACATATATTATACATAGTTTATAGATTAGATTTTAAATTTTGATAGATACTTCAGCTCGAGACACATTAGAGGTGCATATGCCATGGAAATTCACCAAATCATAGATACATATTCATATTACATTTATATTTATGAACTGACCTTACCAAGATGAAATGATTAAGATTTACTTGTATACAATAGTTGGCTCCCTTGAGTAGTGAAGTTGAGATCAACACCTAAGATGTCATTGGAACTACTCCCAATTTTTAGGTTGATATGGTTCCACCATTTTACATGGGTAAGATTGGATAGATTATGTGTATACTTGAGTTGTGTGATTGAGATTTAATTCTATCAATGGCCTTGGCAAATTATCGATTATATAATATTGGGGGAATGATCACTCTCCAATTCTCCTCTTCACATATCCAAGGTTTAGTTGTGAACCTCTCCCTCTAGTGCTTTAATAATTTTACATGATAACCAAGGCAAAGTACCAAGGGGACACATGGTTTTATTGACACACAGGTGTATTTATTACTTGATCTCATTAATTTCAAGCATTTCAATTATTAAATTTCATATTATTTGCACTAATTGATTTGTAACATGCTCTTGGTTCAAGGAAATTCATAAATAAAACTTGAAATAGGGATCAATAAAAAATCAATTTGTGATGTACATGCTAAGGTAAACATTTATTTCCTTTAACATATTAATTTTATCCTTATACATTACTAGATTAAAGGGAGTGGGGTAACATAGATAAAAAATATTATTTTACATTATATGCTAGTATTTTATGCTTGAAAATACCAATCATATCTAAACTCTTCAATTCAATACATTATCATGACAAAAGGCTTATGTTCATCATCTCATTATGCCTAACTACTTATCATATAGGCTAAACCTAATATTTTTATGCCCTAGACCACATGTAGCTCATATTATATCTAAAACATAATTTATATCCTACTATTATAGTTACATATATGCAAATAACTTTCTATTCTTCATGACACTAGTGTCTAATTTAGGATACTAACACTAACACCAGTGTCCCAAGATTCCAAATATTCATATATTTCAACATGTATGGGTCACCATATGGTATTCCTTTAACCTTTACATTAGATTATTTAAAAATGTGTTGTATAAATATAAATCAAAATTTATTGATTATAAATATAAGAAATATCAAACAAGCTCACACTACACTACTAAAAATAATTTGCTCATACTTCCCTATTTACAAATCAATCATAGGAGTAATATTATTATAAGTATCAATTATTAAAAGATTAAACCATTGAAAATGTTTGTAAATTTAAAACCTATATCATTACATGAGCTCACATATAGTATATTAAAAAAAAATCACACATAATGCCACATAAAGGAGAAAAATACATTGGTTTGAGACCCTATTTGGAGTATATGGCTATGTTTGTAGTGATCATTGATAGAGGGGTATTTGAGGTAGATAAAATTCACTTGATACCACTAACCCCTATTTTTAAGGTGACATGACAAGTTGGAGGACCTAGGTTTTTTAGAAAAATAATGATTCTGGGAAGCTTTACACATGATCTAAGTTGATAACCTATAAGGTGATAGTCAACACTAATAAGCACATGTGGTTATTCAATAAAAGACTTTTTATCTCTATCTATACAAATGATAGTGTCCATATCCTGATGGTAGTTTCTAGACTATCAAAGAGAATAGCTACAAAATATAATAAATCAAGGTGGAACATCATTCAACTTTATTTTATACTTCATGTTATATGTTCATGCACATCATTGAATAAGCTAAGTATTTTTTATACTTCATATTTAAACTTTTAGAATATTTTTAGGCATTGTAATTTTATATATTTAACATATTTATCATAATATTATAAACCTAAATTCATTTAATTGGCCTACTTTTAGAATAGATTACTCTAAGTTGAATAGGATATCCACCCTAACCCATCTAAAAAAGGTTAAACAAATAGATGACCAGATCAAGATAATGATGAAGGGGAAGTGGCCAAGTGAAAATAGAGACAAGGGTTAGAATAATGGTCAATGAAAGAGTATATGACCATATGTATGTCAAAATAGAATAAAATATTAGATTAATAATCAGATAAGCACTAATAAAATTATGTATAAAAGGTTATGATAAATGCTAATTGGGTTATTACATATGGGTCAAAGATTAATTGATATGAAATTCATTCATCATGTAACTATATTGTCCCTATTTGTACTATGGTCGGTTGGTTCACTACACTAATACCTTGATTTAGAATTTTGATATTTTAATTACCAACAATTATATATATGATGTTCATGATTTAGATGATGAGTACAATAGTATATGGAT